>JASANA010011514.1:0-22880 GCA_030248095.1 Ptycholaimellus sp. GST1_10
GTCATACCTCCGACTGAAGGGCTGGATTCTAACTGGCTGGCTCCTACTCAACTGGATTTTTAAAATATCATTGAGTGAAGTTATATAACTAAAACTTGCTTGGCTTTTTGATGAAGCTGTTTATCGAATAAGTGAAAAGCATCGGTTTTTTGAAGCTACCGACGGGCTTCATATTGCAGTACGAAGTGCTAGATGGTCGGATGAGAACAACCTTTGAGCCTGGGTCAAGGGGTGATGCGTTCGGCACCTGGGTCCTCAAGGGTGAGTCAGGGGAATTCTGCCTGGAGTGGCTCAGAGTCGGCAAGCGGGATGAAGTCGACAGCTTTTCCTGGATTCCAGACTGGGACAGGAACGTCCCCTTCGTGAATTCTTCTTCTTTTACTCATTTTCCAGCTAACTTATCCGAGTTCATTTGACAGCGAACGGACAAGAAAGGCAAAAAAGTGATAGCTATGCTGAACAATGTGAGAGAGGTGCAGCTGTACACTGGACGCTACGAACCCATCAAATTCCGCGTCTGCAACGTCTGCACCATCTGGAAGCGCAAATGCACAGGCCTGCCGAAGGAGGAGAAGAAGGAGTGCAAGGAATTCCTGAAAAGAGTCAAAGCTGCTTTTTTGAAGGGAGGCTATCGTCGCTTTGATTTTGATGGCTCTAAACGATTTTTCTTTTAATGGCCAAACGTTTAGTTTTTGTCGTACCTAGCCTATGTTGACAGGAGAAAAGAAGAGAAGATGTCCAGATTTTTAAAAACAATTATTTTTTATAATTAAAGTTCCAGTATAGAAAACACGGGAAAATTGTTTTTCTTCAAAATGTTTACTCGATCACATCCATAACTATGCAAAAATAGAGTCGCTACAAACACACCACACCAAGCTTTTGCCTAAATCAGATAAACTTACTTCAGGATTTACTTTGAACTGCTTGGGCCTCTTGCCGCATGGATCATGATTGAACGGGTGAAGGTTTTTTAACCGTTTGAGTTACAAAAACTATTTTTGGTGCCATCGGCAAGCTTAAATTCAATCTCCATTCCTCCGGAAATTCGATTGCCCTGAGTTCGAATGAAAAGAAGTACTAGAAGTTTTCGTAAGTTTTGTTGAACTTGGTCATGCTTTTTCCATTGCAAGCCGATAAAGGTCCTATCGCGCCAGTCTATTTAGCGTTCAACTTGTGTCCTTTGAAATAGGCTACAAAACAAAGCAATCTCAGCGAAAAGCCGAAAAGAAGAAGAAAAGTAGAATCAGTTGACAGTGCAGAAAAATCGATCGAAAAATCTGTGCCTCTAAGAACCGAGCATTGCGGATTGAAGGTGGAGGCGGGAATGTAGAAAAACGTATCACAGGCAGCCTCGGCCAGACACAGCTGAGCACAGATGTCCAGTGCTGGAGCGATTGCAGCACCTCAACGGATTATCTTGACCATTTCCTGTCTGAGAGGTAGTGGGAGGAGTGGGTCAACCAGTAACAGTATGAAGGGGATTCGTTGCAGCGTAGGCAATGGCCGTTATGCAGGTGTAAGGTGGGCCAGCAGCGAGCATTACGGCTGCTGGGCTACTGATGCGAGACGTAGCTGTAGAAGCCAGAAAAGCTTCTAGACAAATGGAAACTGTAAGGAGGAAAGGACGAGCAAGAGCAGGCATTGGAACGCAAGCCTGCACTGGCCAGCTGCAAATGCCGTAGGACAAGGCTCCAGCTTTGGTATCTCATTGTGCTGGCTTGATTTCAGGCCAGCTTCACCAATATACCACAGTTGACTGAAAATTGTATTCTCTCACGCTTTGGCATTCCCTGATTACTATTGTGCTGATCCATAACCCTTCCTGGGTTGCCTTTCCTCCATAATCCTTCCTGCCTTTCTTCATTTTGCAGGCATTTACAATGTGATCAATACTATTTTAATGTACATAATGCTTCAATTTCGTCTGTTATTCGTGATAATAATATAAAATTTTTTTAGAAAAATATAAAATATAATGGTTCCAAAAAACCCACCATTTTACCGAAAACTATAATGATTTACTGAGGCAGTGTTTCTGTTATAAATTGCCGCCTGCTTACAGGGTTATCCACCTAGTAGGAATCGCTCACTTTGCTGGCCTGTAAAATGGTTTCTACTGGCTCTGGGAATCTCATTCCAATGGGCGCATTAAATATGAAAACAAAAGTTCATATTTTATGCTCTCAGCAGAATGAGATTCCCAGAGTCACTAGAAACCATTTTACAGGCCAGCAAAGTGAGTGATTCCTATTAGGTGGATAACCCTGTAGTATGAATGAGCAGTGGAGTTTTTAGATGGACCATATAAATGATGTGAATCTGTTAAAATTTTTCTCAAAATGAACTTCAATTGTCTCTTAATAAATCACGATTGTGTTACATCTTGTCCAGATCTTTTTGATGATGAACATTTATAAACTTTTCATGCTGTTGAAGTATGAATAATGGATTAAAAAGAAAAATTTAAATACTTTTAACAAAATCATGCGAAAATTTCTGCAAACCGATGGCTTATGTTTTTCCAAGATACTCCTATAGGACAATCGCGCTCTAGGTTAAATAATGCTTACTAATATCCAAAGCGTCGTAGCGCTGCTGAAGCTCATCGTAGTGGTGCACACAGAGGTAGTCTAGCCTTTTTTTTCGGCTGACACCTAGTTCCCCCCCCCCATCAAGTTAACCCCCCCATGGAGGTGGAAGAGGGCACAGATCTGTGTGTGGATCTGGCAGTAGGTTTCGTCCATAATATCCATCTAGGTGTCAGCCATTTTTTCCACCTCCAATCTATGCTTTTATTTTTCGCTTCAAAAAATTACCTTAGCTACTTTGAAAGGGTCTTCAGAACGTATGAAAAATATACAGCAATTGACGAACAACAACAATCGGCATTTTCCGACCAGTTCGAAAATATTAAAATTTCCAAAAAAGCATGCTGCAAAACACGCTTTGCAAACCTGCACAGCTTTCATCATGGACAATGAGCGCCAGCTTTGGTATAATGGACGCTCAACTAAGGCAGTTTTCAATGTCAAGGTCTTGATTTGACCTTTTGCCTATGTAACAGATTATAAAGCTTTAATTAATGTATTTATTTTGTAACTCTGACAAACTGGGTATGGGATACGGTTGATACAGAGGTGAGTCATGATTGTTGAGGTTAAACTCTTTTGCACAGCATAAAGCTAAAAGTGGAAAACTATGTCATATTTTTGTAGTGCCATGCTTGGGAGTACTTTGCTGCTAATTTAAAGGGAGAGTCAAGAGAATGCAACCCCTCTCTGATCACTTCAATATTTTTTTCATGGCTTTGGACCATCAAAGTAAGCTTGCGCGCAGAAGCAGTTATTTCACTTTTGACTTAAAATTTTGAGAAAAAATTTTTAAAAGTTTCCCATGTTATAAAGGGGGAAAAAGGAAAATGTGAGACAAAAAAATTCATAAAAAAATCAGGTTCTGTCGTCCGCTTTGGTCCGTTCAGTCATGGCTAAAAATATAGTTAACCGAAATTTTTAGCCACTAAAAATCAATACAATCGATTGGCTGTAGATGGCGCACCCCTAAATGTGACAGGTCCCTACATTTCGACCTACTCAATAGGCTGATGGTTCAATGTGTTTTCCTGCTCATACTGGCCTCTAAACTGGCTTCCAGCCTCCTCTAGAAATCGACAATGACCCAGATCCCTCTAACAGCTCTACGACCTTCCTACCCGCCTGGCCCATGTTTCGTTTAATTGTCTAATAAACAGCATATGACTGATTTTGCTTGATTGAATTCCCAACTATTTTTTATTGTTAGAATTGAAAATTTTGAGGCCTTGTTCCCAGTATTCCAAGCTGATTCAAGCAAAAGGCAAACTCATTGCAAACTCGCCCAGTTATCTAAATGCCCACCTAATTTTTTCCTTCTAGATGCTCGACAAATGGACATTGCAAAACACAATTAGTTTCATTGGCAAGATCAAATTCCGTGGATTTTTGCGCGGCCGAAGGCCGCCTGCCGTGGAGGGCAGGGCAGTCAGAGCTCCGTAGGCCGGAGGGCATGGGTGCGGAGGCCCCGGAGCGTAGCCTAGCATGCGAAGCATGCTAGGCGAAGCGTAGGGGCCGTAGCACCCGTGCCCGGAGGCCGGAGGAGCTCTGGCGCCCTGCCCGAAGCGGCGGGCGGCCAAGGCCAGCTTAACCAGTTACCTCATTTTTGCGTCCGTCTTTCCGCATATATATATCTATCTATATATATGTGTGTGTCCCAGGCCCGTACTCCTCGGTTTTTCAACGAAATTGGCTGATTTTTTGCATGAAGGTCCGCCTAGGCGGTGCCTCGGGACCATTTTTGGCGCTTGGCGCAATTTTTTGAATTTCGCCCAAAACTCAATTTTTTGATGTTTCAAAATACGAAAAATCCTAAATCACTGGTTTTTCAATGAAATTTGCTGAATTTTTGCAGGTATGTCCGGCAAAGTAATGTCTTGAAGCTGGCAAAAGGAATTTTCGGAATATTTGTTTTTTATCGATTTATTGTCAAAAACCCAAAATCTTGATGTTTCGAAAATTTGAACATGCATAAGTCTTTGGTTTTTCAATGAAATTAGCTGATTTTTGGTATGTACGTCCGGGATAGTAATATCTTGAAGCTGGCGAGAGAAATATTTGAAATATTTAGTATTACTCGATTTATAGTCAAAAACCGAAAATCTTGATGTTTCAAAAATTTGAACATGTATAATTCATGGTTTTTCATTGAGATCGGTTGAATTTTGCCATGAATTTTCATCTAGTTGTTGTCTTGAGGTGAGGCCGCGCATCTTGGCAACAGCCGAGAACACCTTGTTAAAAAAAAAGATCATCAAATTTGGTGCTAGTGTGGCTGATCTATGGCCATTTGAATAAGGTCAGGTCGCGATTTTTGGAAAAGGTCAAATCCGGGCCCCCTCCCCAGCTACCCCCGAGTTGAGCCTCCATGTTAAAGATATCATCCTCCATGCTTTCATTGATACATCTCTAACTTTTACAGCGTTCTCCTGTTCTCCTGTCGCAAAGCTTCACATCCTTCGCATACTCTCAGCATCATCTGCCCGTCGGGTGGAATCACCAGCGTCCTGCTCTCCAGCTAATCATTTCCAGACTTGCCCATTCACAAGTTTTATTCTGTCGCCACAAAAAAACCAGCCAACATCAGCCCCCCAACCTCTGCGACAGGTCAGCGCGGCATTCAGCGCGGCAGTAGCTGGCCTGTAGTTGGTGACTCTGACGCTTGGCTGCGTCCAGAAAAGTAGAGCTGGTCAGTAGGCATGCAAATGGAGATGGCTTATGAGGAGGCCTGCAGAAGGGGATTGGTGAGAAGGGGTACTGGCCAGGCTTAGGGCTGCGAAGGCATTGGCTGGGTTGAGGCAGGCCGAGAGGGGACTGGCTGTGCCCCTGCAGTTGTTTGCATTGAGACTGGTTGCCCGGTCATAGTTACCCTACCTGTGTAGAAGGCTTTCCAGTGAAGGTAGAGCTGGTCAATGCCACAAACTGCGGCAAATTTGTGGACCCCGTCCAACACAATCGTTATGCAGCCACTAAAATATATTTCGGCTAAATGCATATAGTGTTATTTGCGCCCGATTGTTTAAAAGGAAAGAAATACCGCCGAGATCCCAGGCTCTTGTGAATCAAAACTGCAAATAAATGTCCATAAATAAACCAAGGCCCAAATAAAGCTGCTAACCTGAACCATTGTTTTGGGAGTAAATCTAGTTTTTTGAGGAAGTTTTAAATTACTAACTGTTTCTTGTGCAAGTCTCGGCCAAACACAATTTTTAGACTTTATTTTTCAAACACTATTTAGTTTAGACAGCACTGGAAAGACATCTTAAACCACTGGAAAGACAATGTCACGTTTCAACGTTTTATTTGTGTCCTTTATAACAACAAAAATCTTTTAATGGCCCAATAATTCTGATTGCCAAATAACTGATATCAAATTTTGGCAAGTTTTAACAATTTTAGTGAAAACATGAAATGAAGGCATGCCTAAACCCCCATCAGCCTCAACTTCCGTGCTCATAGATGGCCCTTTTTCATCTTTAATTGCTTGATTAAGGCGTGATCAAAGGATTGGTACAGAAAGGTATGATAGAGTGATGGTGTGATGGGGGTGTGTTAGGTGACGCAAAGAGTGTAACAGATGTTAGAATAAAAAACGATTTCATCTAGTAGACACGAGGGCCCAGAGAATGTGCTACGGCTGAGGCACTCAACTCAGGCGCACAGGGCTGAGGTAGGCTGAGGAACGTGGAGGCTAGGAGGTGTGACAGGCCATTCCATGCACTAGAGGAGGGGGCCTGTCGACGATGCCACATGCTACATGGGTGTAGAGAGGGCAGAAGAGACTGACGGAATAGCGACGGAGAGGAGGTGGTGTGATCTAATCCAGCGGCCTCCTGTGTCCTCTGCTCAAGGGGCTATAAAAGGCAGCCGGGGAAGAGCGGCAATCACAGTTCAAGCGAAGGAGCATCGGAGAAGATGAACGGGCTTGCACTGGGCGTCACTCTACTCGCGGCGGGGGCCTGGGCCACCAAGCCGGGCGCAGACCTCCAGGGCAACAGCCAAACGCCCTTCCTCGACATCGACCCGGTGGTGCTCAAGGCAGACGCCATACGCCTCGTTCATACTGGAGAGGGCATCTCCCAGTTCTTCTATGAGAGTGTAAGTAGACAACTACTCCTGAAAGGCCTCAAAGGGATGATAGGCAGGGAGTGGAAGTGAGGCTGTTTGCCAATGCTGATGGGATAGCCAAGGCGGAGGTGACCATCCCGACGGGCTGCGAAGTTGCCGAGGTTTCCGCCGGCTGCACTTCCAACGATAACAACGATGTCATCAACTTTTCCCGCCTGGACGCTAATGGCGTGCCGACTCCCGTTCCTTTCCCTCCTTTTCCCTCCCATTCCTGCGCATGCATCAGAAAGAAGCTTTCTACAGTCAGCCTGGGGGAAAAAGGGCCCGAAAGCCGGGAAGATCTCGTTCGATGAAGGTGAAGGCGCGGCGGCCAAAGTGGAGCTGACATTCGTGGGCTCAGCAAACGGTTAGGCTTGGAGGGTGGGAAAAGATGGAGGAGGTGTTGGTGGAGGAGGGAGGGAGATTTGCAGACATTGACGACGTGCAGACGTTGAGGATCAATATGCGCTGCAACAGTCCGCTGTGGACGCTGCCCAAATGCCAGCCCGGCCGCCGCTACGATATCTACCCTGACGACATCCGGGAGGCGAAACTTGGGGAGCCCATCCTGGTGGAGCCTCAGGTGCCCAAGGTTCGTCAGTCTATCTAGTTCCCTAACAACTCCTCCTAACAACCTCCCTGGCTCCATTCAGCACAGCTTCGAGCCGAACGGAACCAAGGTGCCGGAGGGCATCGAGATCTACCTGGGCCCCCAGTGCGGTCTCATCAAGTGGCAGTACTGGATGGACGTGGATGCAACCGGACAGGTCCCCTCCCACGCCAACATCCAGCTCAACAACGACGACAAATCCCTCAACTATCGCGTTGCCTCCCTCTAATTATGCATTCTTAGCCGCCATCCTACCTAGCCAGCTGTTTTCAGAACCTCCTTCAAACAGGCGGGAAGAAGTCAAACCGTGGAGTTGGGGTAGAGGTGATGGAACCTAACCAGGATGCTGGCAAACTCATTTCTACCATCACCATCCAATTCTGGGGTTCATATTTCTCAACCTTTCTCTGTCAGACACACTGGAATCCTAATCTCGGGGGCTCCCAGGTAGGAAGGGGAGGAAGACTTCAACCAATATTTTCTGCTCACAGTAACATCCTGAATTCACGCACTTCCGAAAATTATTTGCCCATGCCATAGGCAAACGCAAAACTATAAAATTACTCCGTTTCAAATATTTCGTATCTTTATATCCCTGAGTTATGCAATAACTCAGCTTTCCCTAAAATTTTGGAATTGGTGCTGTGACCTCAATATCTATCTCAGTTTTCAATAGACTTTAGGACTACAGTGTCCACTATTGGACCAATTTTGAAAAAGTTCTCATCACTTTGCAAAAAGGTTACTCGGATTTATTGTTTGGTATATTAAAAGAAGATAATGGCTCCATTCCCTTTATATGCATGATCCAAATTAAAATTGGTCCTTTCTGTTTACCAGCGAACATTGATTTTTCAATCAATTGTTCCACCTGAAGAAAAGAAAATTTGCAGATCTGGAAAACCTTGACCACCTCAGACTCTGGGTCTGCTGTGCAGATGATGAACCAACCCCTGAGCCAACCCCTGAGCCTACTCCTGAGCCAACCCCTGAGCCAACTCCTGAGCCTACTCCTGAGCCAACTCCTGAGCCTACTCCTGAGCCTACTCCTGAGCCCACACCTGAGCCAACCCCTGAGCCCACACCTGAGCCCACTCCAGAGCCCACCCCTGAGCCCACCCCTGAGCCCACACCTGAGCCCACCCCTGAGCCCACCCTTGAGCCAACCCCTGAGCCCACCCCTGAGCCAACCCCTGAGCCAACTCCTGAGCCTACTCCTGAGCCTACTCCTGAGCCCACTCCTGAGCCCACCCCTGAGCCCACACCTGAGCCCACTCCTGAGCCCACACCTGAGCCCACTCCTGAGCCCACCCCTGAGCCTACTCCTGAGCCAACCCCTGAGCCAACTCCTGAACCTACTCCTGAGCCCACCCCTGAGCCCACCCCTGAGCCCACACCTGAGCCCACTCCTGAGCCAACTCCTGAGCCCACGCCTGAACCTACTCCTGAACCTACTGCTGAGCCTGTGTGCGTCGACGTCACCATCAGTGACCTGGGAGAGGTTGCCATCTTTTGCACATTACTTAGCAGTTTTCAGCAAGACATAAAGCATGAGCAGAGAGCCCATTTAGGAGGCAGTGGAGGGCAGAGAAGTTAGCAAGAGCAAAACTTGCAGTACTCACTGGAGCTGGGTGTGATCGAGGATACGCTTTCGGTGACAGCTTTTGCGCTGAGCAAGAAGGACAAGGTGATAAGCAGCGAGCAGCCGCTGTGCATCGACTCCATCACCCTGCGCAAGAAGTCCAGCCCACCTAAACCACCCGGACCACCCGCCCCACCCAACCCCAACCCCAAGCCCAAGCCTGCGTGCGACAGCCTCAAGCTCATGTTCACCCAGATCATCGAAGACAAAGAGGCCACATCAATTGCGATGCTGGTCAGTGCCTTTTCTGCCTTCTGCATCATCCTCCTCTCCTCCACCACAGCCCCACACCACTCCTACACCTGAGCTTAGCACAGAGAGAGTTTTCATTGCTTTTGTGAAGGCATGGGAATGAATGGACAGGAAACGAGAGTGTCGCACAAGCTGGCGGTGGACGACGTGAGCAGCCTGCGAATCCACTTCCTGGAGGGCTGCAAGAAGGACTTCGTGGCCACCATCACCTACTGCGACGTCTGCAAAGTCACCCAGGACGCCACCGAAACTCCAATGGATCTTTACGCCGGTTACAAATAAGTACAATTGGTAATCACTTACTCCTGCTTCCTTTATCCCTATAAACTATGATGAATTAAAGGAAACTCTACAATTAGGACGCCCTGCAGTAAACCCCTCTCCACAAAATTCCCGCTCTCTGTGATAAAATAGCAATTACCTATTCTTTGCTCCAAGTCCCCCTTTTCCATTGCCCACATAAAAGCAGTGACTGCATCGCTTCACTTTTCCAACTGTTCCATAACAGACTATGCCAAAACAAAGTTACGCAAGGAGCACCATGGAATTTCATCAATCAAAATGTTTTGCTTCAAGGAATCAGCATTTAAACGGAGGGTACCAAAAAGCACACCTCCTCGGATTTTGATAAAACTTTTTTTCTGGTTAGGGGACATCAAAGTAAGCTTGCGCACTTAAGCCGTTTTTTCACTTTGGAAGAAAAATTTTCTGGAAAAAATGCTAGATTTTCCTGTGTTGAAGCAAAGGGAAAAGTAGAAAAAATTTGTAAAAAATCCAATTTTCATTCTCCCATTTACGCCAGTGCCTGAAAAAAACCAAAATCAAAATTTTTAGCCAAAAAAATTGGGCAAAATCGATGCAACGTTTTGCGAGCAGCCCAAAAACTGGCCAAAATGGCCATTTTGGACGATTTTTGGAGGTTTTTTCCAGATATTTAGATTTTAAAATTTGTTTACGCAATTAAGACCTAAATTTCCGAAATGTACGCCCCAAAATTGACCCATGAACATAATAATTAGTCCAAATAAAAAAAAATTCCATGAATTTAAACCATCAAAAATTTTATTAAAAACTTCGATACAGCAAAGGCTAGGTAGGGGTGCAGCATGACTTTTCACTTAAGTGGGCCTCGTCTACACTGCCTGCCTTGGACTAAGCTGGCCGACGATGCTTCCCTGCATGTAAAGGAACTGACCAGTGCAGAAGCTGAAGGAAGGGGCAGAGGATGCAGTGCTTGACAGGAGCAGTGGCTGAAGAGGCAGTCGAGGCAGTGCTTCTTGTCATCTTGTCTTCCAGCTGAATGGCATAGACACAGGCCTCCACCTGCTGCTGCACTGCTGAAGTTAAGAAAAGTTTTAAAATATCCCAAGACATGCAGGCAAGCATTGATACAGCAGAGGCTAGGGGTGCAGCACGACTTTTCACTTAAGTGGGCCTCATCTACAATGCCTGCCTCAGACTACTCTGGCCAACAATGTTCGCCTGCATGTAAAGGAACTGACCAGTGCAGAAGCTGTAGGGAGGATGCGGCATTTTTATGACTGTAAGAGTTGGATGACAGCTCTGGCAATGGAGGCATTGAGTCCAATTCCAAACATCCAGTAGATGTTGCCTTTGACGCAGTCCTTGCGAATGTATGCGTTGAAGTTTTCAATGCCGCAACAAGCCAACCACTAGTCCTTGAACCACCAGAGACACTGTCAACTGTTCCCATTACTCCTTTCATGGGTGCAGGCGAGAAGAAATCTGTAACTGGGCACAGTTGAGGCTGTAGCTGCTGGCCTCGTGTTTATGATCATTCAGTCCATCAGCGACCCTTCCAGATGCACCCTGGGCAGTCAGCGTGTAGTCGCTTGCTTCATCCTCTAGCTGGCTGGATGCTGGATCCACGTTGCGTCTAGTTTCTAATACAGGCTTTTAGGACACATATGAGGCAGCGAGAGAGATGCTTTCAAAACAATTGGAAATTTTAGTGCCCTTACCCAACTTGATTATGAATTTTATTGGGCTGGCGCGAGCGAGCGTTAGCGAAGTGTCAGCGCCCAGCCCCTCTTTTCGACCCAAGTGTAAGTTTCGGGGTTATTGCTAGATCTTAATTTTGATAAGGCTCTGGCTCCTCACAGAAACGTCCAATCGGTCTGATTCTTTTTGCATTGGAAAGAGCATCTTTGAATTGACCAAAAGTCGCGAGAAATCGCCCAAAAGTTGCTGCAATGATTAGAAAAATGCTCAAAACCATTTGTCCGAACTCCTTCTCCTTCTTCTTCTTCTCCTCCTCCGCCTCTATTCAATGGACGATAGTAGGTATTCATTTCACCCTTTTTTGGGTTTTTTGTTTCTCTTGAGAAATAGAATATAAATATAAAAAAGAGAAGAGATTAGGAGAAAAGGAGGAAGGGAGGAAGAAAAAACAAAAAAAAAAAAATAAAGAAAAAAAAAAAAAAAAAAAAAAAAAAAAAAGAAAAAAAGAAAAAAAAAAAAAAAAAAAAAAAAAAAAGAAAAAAAAAAAAAAAAAAAAAATAAAAATATAAAGTAAAACAACAAAAAAAAAACAAAAAAAAAAAAAAAAAAAAAAAAAAAAATAATAAAAAAAAAAAAAAAAAAAAAAAAAACCCCATCTACAAACAGCACACAGCCGCCTCCTCCACTCGCCCGCCTCAAGGCCTGCACAAGCCCGCCCTTCAGTCGGAGGTATGCCATTCTTCTTCTTCCACTCCACCTCGGGGCAGGAGGAGGCGGCGGGGAAGGAGGAGGAGGAGCTGCGCGTCTTCATCGCCCTCCCCAGCAAGGCCCGCGCCGCCAACGCCGCCCGCCCCAAAGTCCCCATCTACAAACAGCACACAGCCGCCTCCTCCACTCGCCCGCCTCAAGGCCTGCACAAGCCCGCCCTTCAGTCGGAGGTATGCCATTCTTCTTCTTCCACTCCACCTCGGGGCAGGAGGAGGCGGCGGGGAAGGAGGAGGAGGAGCTGCGCGTCTTCATCGCCCTCCCCAGCAAGGCCCGCGCCGCCAACGCCGCCCGCCCCAAAGTCCCCATCTACAAACAGCACACAGCCGCCTCCTCCACTCGCCCGCCTCAAGGCCTGCACAAGCCCGCCCTTCAGTCGGAGGTATGACATTCTTCTTCTTCCACTCCACCTCGGGGCAGGAGGAGGCGGCGGGGAAGGAGGAGGAGGAGCTGCGCGTCTTCATCGCCCTCCCCAGCAAGGCCCGCGCCGCCAACGCCGCCCGCCCCAAAGTCCCCATCTACAAACAGCACACAGCCGCCTCCTCCACTCGCCCGCCTCAAGGCCTGCACAAGCCCGCCCTTAAGTCAGAGGTATGCCATTCTCTTCTGGCAGGCTGAGTGAGATGTATCACGGCCGTATTGCCCCAGCATCACTCAAGAGGCTGATGTTTCAGATTAGAGCAGATAAAGCCATTCATGACACTGGAGTCTGATTTTGGACGACGAAGTCGCAGATAGATGACATGAGTAGAATTGTGACGTGAAACAGAATGAATAGTCAGCTTTCATAATGAGACACGGGCTTTTGTAAAGGAGCGGAGGCGTTCGGACGGCAAATCGCCGCTGGCCTGTTTCCGAGCAGCAGGCTCTTCAGCGGCGAAGGAGGAGGACGCGTACAGCTTCACGGATGACGATCAACCGACTGCCCAGGACCCCGTCGGAGCGCTTGTCGACCATCTCAAGGTGCTTCTGCGGGTTCTGCTCAACTAAACCCACCCGTCTACCCATATTCTCCATGTTTCAGCTGTGTCATATTCCATCAGTGCTTTGGCTCAATTCCCAATAAGTAGTAATAAAGAGCAATTTCTGGCTACAAGTGTTGAACTCGGGAACTGATGCAGGAAAGACGCCTGGAGGAAGAGGTGAAGAAAAAGCTGGAGCACATCTCCAACCTCCACCCGGAACTCCGCACTCAGCCCAGCGTAATTGACTTGATTCCATTCTGCTCAAAGTCCATCTACAAATGTGTTTGCAGAGCCCTCGTGGCCCTGGCAGACCGCCAAAGCAGTCTGCCGGCGGGGCTCAGTCGGGCAGGAGACGAGGGCGACGCCCCAAGGACCCCTCAGCGGCCGCTCTGGGAGCTGCAGGGGCAGAGAATGCGGACGCCAAGGCCATGCTTGCTCAGCTCACCGAGGCATTGCTTTATCTTCTTTTTCAGCCTTCTTCTTCACTTGACGATATTGCTTTGCATCCTAAGAGGTCCAGGTTGGATAGGGAGAGATGAGGGTGTATTGGCCGTGAAGGGGAAGAAAGCGAAGAGAGGGTGTTATGAAGGTGATGAGGGTTCGCCGGGAGCGGCGGGAGGCGAACAGCTTCTGTGCCACGGCCGTCGCCGCCGACAACTCCACCGCTGCCTCCCTCCACCAGCTCAGCAGCACCCCGCCCATCCCCAGCCATCACTCACCGGTCCAGTTTTTGTCGCCAGCAGATATTTCCACTCCTCTCCTTTCATAGACACCTGTGAGAACCTAGACTGATAGATTTGCAGAAGGAGGGAGCGGAGGCAGCCAAGCCAAGCATCGTAATCCGCATCCCCAAGGCCGTGATCCAGGCCAGCCTCCCCTCCGACCCGGAGGAAGAGCTCGCTGCCCGCCGTCGCCGCAAGCGGAAGAAGGCCAAAAAGCGACGCGAGGACCCCGACTACCGGGTTACTCACTCGGATTAAGAATAATTCTCACCACATTTTGATGTCGGGAGAATAATAATGTAATCTCGCTGAGAACGCGTTATTGAATCCTACCCAAAATAAATTGCTAAGAAAAAAGCGTGAAACATCTTACAGCCGAGTGGGGCAAAGGATGGGCTGGAGGTCGGGCGGCGGGAGCAGAAGGCTCTGAAGCGGCGGAGTCGGGAAGAGCGCCGCTCCACCTCCACCACCCTGGAGGAGCCGCCGGAGGAGGACAACATCTTCGCGCGCATCATCAAGGCTGAGGCTGCTGAAAGAAGTCATTTCTTCTCTCCCCCCATTGAGCTTTGTTCTGTCAAGAGAAGCAGGGCACTGGGAGGCGGGAGAGAAAAGAAGGGATCTGGTTTGCAGGAGAGGTGGAAGAGGCGAGCAGTGAGCAGGTTGGCCCCGTGAAACTGCGCCTGAAACTGCCCGCCTTCTCCGCGACAGCTCAGGGCCCCTCCACCGCCGCCACGGCCTACTCCAAGAAGAAACGCCTCATCTCTGGTACCTCCTATCCAGCCGAAGTGGGCTCCATCTGAAGGGCTTGGCTTCCATATGCTCCAATTGTAGTGTCAGAAGGCAATGAAAGAGGTTTTGAGGTTGGATACCAGAAGAGGCGCCCCAGTCAGCTCCGCTCCCCCCAGCCCTCCCCCACGGAGACGCCCGAAGAAGCCCCTCCAGTCTCCGCCAGTCTTCCCTTCTTCCAGCCGTCTGCGTCCAGCGACATTCAAGTCCCCCCATTAGCTCTCGCAGTCTTTCGATTTCTACTCATCGCAGATATGTTTCAATCAGATGCCAAACTGCTCCTAAACAATAGCTCAGCGATAGTTCTAGAATATGCTTGATTTCTTACCACTTTTTCATCAGCAACTATACAGATTCAGCTGCCGTTTGTGTCCCAATTTCTGCTACTGGTTGATTATAAAACCAAGAAGAAGAATACAAAGAAGGATTACAGAAAGGAGCCTTCCTGGTGGCCAAGGAGGATGTGGGGAAGGAGGAGTGCCCGCTCTGGAAGGTGGACAACCAGAACCTCCTCCAGAAGTTCCTCCCCCACCAGGAGTCCAGCGGCCTCGTCTACAAGTCCTGCTCCACTGTTCCATACTCTCCCCCTCCCTCCATCTGAAACCCAGAGTGGGGAGGCTTTTGAGTACTCTGGCTGGGTGGCAGCCCAAAGGGACTCCTTCCTCAGCGTCCAGGTGCGCTACATCGAGCACAGTCGCAGCGCCAGCATCGTGGAGCTGAAGACGCCCCTGATCGATCTCTTTCCTGCCGTGAGTTTCCCACTCCTGCTTCCAAGCCTTTCCTAGCATTCCGCCTACCCCAGAAATTCTAGTCCACAATCCTTCACTTTCATCGGCTAGTTCGAATTGCAGAACGCGGCCAACTCTTCAGGGCTATAGAGTTTGACATGTACCAGGACGTAAAAAGGCATATGGAGAAATAAGAAGATCAGGGAACATAATTTAGGCCGCGACAGTATTTCTGCCTGAAACCTGAGCCTTGGAGCCTGAGAGCGGTATCAAGTTTATCCCCAGCCAACTTAGGGCAGTCTGTGCAGGTGTCCAGGGAGGTGGCGGAAGGTGGTGAACTGCTGCTGGGCTGTTCTCGCTCCCCGCCGGAGTGCGATCAGCACCAGGTGCCAGCCTCTCACTTCCTCTCTACCAAGCTACCAGCGATGGCTTGAGGCGGAGGCTGTGGAGCAGGCCTTGCACCCCCTGCGTCCAGCCCTGGCCGCCTGCCTTCACGCCCTAGTCCTGCACTGTCTTACCGGCACCTTCCTGCAGACCATACACCGGGCCCAGGGTTACGCTTCACTCTAGTCTCTAGCCTAGACCTCCATGAATTCAATGAGTAATTGCACATGTCTCAGCTGGGATCATAGGAGCAGCCCCCGTTGGCATGAATTTGATAGCTCCCGTTGGCATGAATTTAATGGCCCCGTGATTCAGCACCCTTGGCTTGAACTTAAAGCCATATGAGATTTAGCTCGTCTAACCTACGCTTTATTATTGGTATTCCATGAAAGCAATACAAGTATACTATTTAGCTGAAACTTGAGGCTGCTAGTAATGCCGCAAATCTGCAGACGCGGAGCTGGTGAAAGCGGTATCGGCGGTGGAGGCTCGGAATGAGGAGGCCAAGAAAAGCGCACTCTGCGGCACCACTTGGAGCCAGGACTTTCGCGACCTCATTCAGGCATTCAATTCACGCTATTTAACTTCACACCTGTGCCCAGCAAATCATCACCAAAACAGCTGAAGCACCAAACCTACCATCTGTTTCGCCCACCTACTGACCGAAATCTAGTTCACAATACCTGCAATATTCTTGAATTCCCTATAGTAGCTAGCTACAATTTGTAGTGCTATATAGCAGCAGTTTGTTCAGACTGCTTCGATGATGCCTTCTCCGGTACTGGCTCTATAGGACGAGAAGGCTGATGCAGGCGTATCCGCTGAGCAGTTCAGCAGAGGCGGAGGCCAGCGGAGGGCTGGAGTGTCAGGCGTGCGGGGGGCCCAGGGTACAGCGGAGTTTCCAGCTCTTCGCCAACGAATTCTACGACCCCGCCACCCTGGAGAGTCGCCCACCGCTCCTCGCCCCCTCTGGCTCTCCCATACCTGCTCAGGTAGCCCCCAGGCTTTTTGCCTTTCTGTACCTCTGCTGTTGGACGCTTCTCAACTGGGCAGCTGATGTTTCAGCTTTTTAATATGACTGGGCGCATATAATTGTTTATAATAAGTTCCGAATGTAGCTGTAGTTGAGCTGTAACTGTGTAAGTGTAGCTAGGAAGCAATCTTTTCACCTGATCTTGTCCAGAATTAAAACATTGAATTGTTCAAAAGGCTGCTGTATTGAGGAGCACCTAGTGTGTGCGGACTGCTGTTCCAAGGCCACAGCCTACCACCGTCTGTGCCACCTGCGCTATGCTGTCTACAAAGAGTGCGAGGAGAAGGTTCTGGCCCGATTCTTTCCATCCACTCATAGACCTACCTTTACCTACTAACACCACTTTGCATGAAGAGATCCAAAAACAATTCACAGAAGCATGAGAGAATTCCAGATCGAGCAGCTAAGAGAGGCGCAGCCATCGCTTCAGCCCGCCGCCCTCCTCGACTCCTGTCTCAACAACAAAGCCTGGCTGAGTCAGGTCAGCTTTGTTCAGCTTCGGTGCACAGAATCGATGAACAGATGAGAAACTGCAGACAGCGCAGCGATACTTGGACGCCTGGGACTCTACATCTACAAAGCTGTAGCTTGATTGTGCTTCTCACACTCATTACTTCATCCAGGGCATCTCTTTCTCTTGCATCACAAACTCAGCCCCCACCCCCACCCTCTCTGCTTCATTTCTCATCAAGCAACCCTGCCAAACGTGAAATTTTGGGTTTAAAGTTTGCACCCGAATTTACTGTCCCTACATCTAGAGATTGTATCATGCTCTGTGGCATAGGTTTTTCATCTACGGTTCAAAGTTGAAGATAGGATTTTTTTTTGAAAAAAGTGTTTTCGTAAATTTGCCCAGAATTTTTCTAATGCAGCCATTGTTTTATAATGATGATGAGATAATGCACATACACCCAGAACTAGTATGAGCAGGTGCTCAATTGATTGTGACAACAAAATGTGTGTTACCCTTTGATTGTCGTGTCCCATCCCCAGTCAACTAACATACTATGAGTGATTGCATAAAAGGTTGGAGTTTACAAGAACACAAAAAAGGAAAAATGACAGAAGAAACTTCGAGTGTGCTGAATAAAATCTGAAGAGTTATTAGCTATTCTGTTTCATGCTTGTCATTTAAGTCATTTAAATTCAGTGTAACTTTTTCTAGTTTCTAAAAACGCATTTAAACATTGCACCAAAGATGAAAAAAATGTGCAAAAAAGTACTTATGCCTAAATGTCCTTTTTCTGCGTAAATCCTTTTGCATCATCTAAATTTTCCTTGTTGTTTCAGTTATGTCATTTTGCTCAAAAATAATTTATCCAAAGTATTAAACAAGCCAGTTAAGTTTCGACTTCTCTGCTACAAGGAACTATAAGGCTCATAGTGATAAGGCAAAAGGGTAGGTGCGGTAGCGGGAGGAATTTCGTTTTCAATTGGAGGAAGAGCGTTGGTTGTCTGGAATCTTTTCTGCAACCATGAAATGTTTGGAAAACAAACAACACGGTTGGCAAGCTTGCTCAAGTCCTTGAGCGCCGTTTTGAAGCTTTTCAGGTAATTCTTGCACTCCTGCTTCTCCGCTCAGGCAGGCCTTTGCACTTGCGCTTCTTGACGGTGCAGACATTGCAGACGCGGAATTGGACGGGCGTGTAGCGTCCAATGTTTATAAGCACCGTCAACAGGTTGTTCATTAGAAGCGTTATCTTTTTGTCGGAGCCAACAATTCCCAATCAAATTTTGGGAGAAAAGAGCTTCACCTTCAGCTGGCTGATTGGCACAAGATTTTAACTTGGTCTACTGTCAAATGTCGGTCAATGTGAACCATCGATGCATCCAAGCCCATGCATCCATGGTGCCCGTCTGCTGCGATATGCCCGGCGTTGGCTACACCATCATCCAGCAGTTGGCCTACCATCACTCATTGCCAGCCAGCGGTTAATCGGCGGGGACATATCGATTATATCTGGTACCATCGGCAAGCCAAATGTGAGTCTCTTTTCTCCAAAATTTGCAACTGCCTTGAGTAAAAAGTCAAGGAAATACAATTTCTAGTAGTGCAATCTGCTGCTTTGACAGTTGCAATTTGTTTTTGGCGCGCAGTTCAGTGTCTCTTTCCATGCGCGCCCAAAAACAAAATGCAGATGACGCAGCAGATTGCACTACTAGAAATTGTATTTCCTTGACTTTTTACTCAAGGCAATTGCAATTTTTGGAGAAAAGAGACTCACATTTGGCTTGCCGATGGTACCAGATATTTCTTCCACTTTTAATGTAGTATAATGTAGTATAAAATGTACAAATACAAATTTGATTTTGTTGGCTTTACATTTAGTTAAGATTTCATTAGATTAACAAATAAATAAAAAATAAAAAATAAACTTTTTTAAAAAATGTAACAAAAAGAAAAGTTTCGAAATTGGAAAATACAATGCACATTTATAAGCAAATTAACAAATTTTTGAGAAATTTTCATTGGCAACACTCAGAACAATCAATTTTTGGGAGAAAAAAAAGCCTTACATTTGGCTAGTGGATGATACCATTTTCTCAACTTTAAATACACCAAAATTAAAATGAATGTGTAAGAAGGATTCGTACCAGCCAGTTTCATCCAGCTGCCCAATCGCTTAGACCACTACACCACTGGTGCACATGGCTCTTTAGTTTAACTGAAAAGTTATGAATAAGCAAATAATGCATGGAGCCCAAGGACCCGGGGAGGGGGGGGGGGTGAAATGAATACCTACTATCGTCCATTGAATAGATGCGGAGGAGGAGAAGAAGAAGAAGGAGAAGGAGTTCGGACAAATGGTTTTGAGCATTTTTCTAATCATTGCAGCAACTTTTGGGCGATTTCTCGCGACTTTTGGTCAATTCAAAGATGCTCTTTCCAATGCAAAAAGAATCAGACCGATTGGACGTTTCTGTGAGGAGCCAGAGCCTTATCAAAATTAAGATCTAGCAATAACCCCGAAACTTACACTTGGGTCGAAAAGAGAGAAGAGAAAAAAAAACGAAAAAAAAAAAACCAACAAAACAAAAAACACAAACACAAAACAAAAAAAAAAAACAACAAAACACACAAAAAAAAACAACAAAAAAAAAACCAACAAACAACACCAACCAAAAAAACCAACAAACCTCACCTCACAACAACACCCCCAAAACCTCTTTCATTGCCTTCTGACACTACAATTGGAGCAGATTGAAGCCAAGCCCATCAGATGGAGCCCACTTCGGGTGGATAACAGGAGTCCCCTACCAGAGATGAGGCGTTTCTTCTTGGAGTAGGCCGTGGCGGCGGTTGATGGACCCTGAGCCGCCGCGGAGAGGGAGGGTAGTTTCAAGCGCAGTTTCACGGGGCCAACCTGTTCACTGCTCGCCTCTTCCGCCTCTCCTGCAAACCAGATCCCTTATTTTATCTCCCGCTTCCCAGTGCCCTGCTTCTCTTGACAGAACAAAGCTCAATGGGGGGAGAGAAGAAATGACTTCTTTCAGCAGCCTCAGCCTTGATGATGCGCGCGAAGATGTTGTCCTCCTCCGGCGGCTCCTCCAGAGTGGTGGAGGTGGAGCGGCGCTCTTCCCGACTCCGCCGCTTCAGAGCCTTCTGCTCCCGCCGCCCGACCTCCAGCCCATCCTTTGCCCCACTCGGCTGTAAGATGTTTCACCGCAATTTATTTTGGGTAGGATTCAATTACGGTTCTGGCGATATTATTGACGGCTTCTTTCGGAATAAGTTGCAATCTCAATTCGAGTGAGTAACCCTGTAGTCGGGGTCCTCGCGTCGCTTCTTGGCCTTCTTGCGCTTGCGGCGACGGCGGGCGGCGAGCTCTTCCTCCGGGTCGGAGGGGAGGCTGGCCTGGATCACGGCCTTGGGGATGCGGATTACGATGCTTGGCTTGGCTGCCTCCGCTCCCTCCTTCTGCAAATCTATCAGTCTAGGTTCTCACAGGTGTCTATGAAAGGAGAGGAGTGGAAATATCTGCTGGCGACAAAAACTGGACCGGTGAGTGATGGATGGGCGGAGTGCTGCTGGGTTGGTGGAGGGAGGCAGCGGTGGAGTTGTCAGCGGCGACGGCCGTGGCACAGAAGCTGTTCGCCTCCCGCCGCTCCCGACGCACCCTCATCACCTTCATAACACCCTCTCTTCGCTTTCTTCCCCTTCACGGTCAATACACCCTCATCTCTCCCTATCCAACCTGGACCTCTTAGGATGCAAAGCAATATCTAATCGTCAAGTGAAGAAGAAGGCTGAAAAAGAAGATAAAGAAATGCCTCGGTGAGCTGAGCAAGCATGGCCTTGGCGTCCGCAGTCTCAGCCCCTCCAGCTCCCTGAGCAGCCGCTGAGGGGTCCTTGGGGCGTCGCCCACGTCTCCTGCCCGCCTGTGCTCCACCGACAGCATGCTTCGGCGGTCTGCCTGGGCCCCGAGGGCTCTGCAAACACATTTGTAGATGGACTTTGAGCAGAATGGAATCAAGTCAATTACGCTGGGCTGAGTGCGGAGTTCCGGGTGGAGGTTGGAGATGTGCTCCAGCTTTTTCTTCACCTCTTCCTCCAGGCGTCTTTCCTGCATCAGTTCCCGAGTTCAACACTTGTAGCCAGAAATTGCTCTTTATTACTACTTATTGGGAATTGAGGCAAAGCACAGATGGAATATGACACAGCTGAAACATGGAGAATATGGGTAGACGGGTGGGTTTAGTTGAGCAGAACCCGCAGAAGCACCTTGAGATGGTCGACAAGCGCTCCGACGGGGTCCTGGGCAGTCGGTTGATCGTCATCCGTGAAGCTGTACGCGTCCTCCTCCTTCGCCGCTGAAGAGCCTGCTGCTCGGAAACAGGCCAGCGGCGATTTGCCGCCCGAACGCCTCCGCTCCTTTACAAAAGCCCGTGTCTCATTATGAAAGCTGACTATTCATTCTGTTCAACGCGCAAGCGCTTTCACGTCACAATTCTACTCATGTCATCTATCTGCGACTTCGTCAGTCCAAAATCAGACTCCAGTGTCATGAATGGCTTTATCTGCTCTAATCTGAAACATCAGCCTCTTGAGTGATGCTGGGGCAATACGGCCGTGATACATCTCACTCAGCCTGCCAGAAGAGAATGGCATACCTCTGACTTAAGGGCGGGCTTGTGCAGGCCTTGAGGCGGGCGAGTGGAGGAGGCGGCTGTGTGCTGTTTGTAGATGGGGACTTTGGGGCGGGCGGCGTTGGCGGCGCGGGCCTTGCTGGGGAGGGCGATGAAGACGCGCAGCTCCTCCTCCTCCTTCCCCGCCGCCTCCTCCTGCCCCGAGGTGGAGTGGAAGAAGAAGAATGTCATACCTCCGACTGAAGGGCGGGCTTGTGCAGGCCTTGAGGCGGGCGAGTGGAGGAGGCGGCTGTGTGCTGTTTGTAGATGGGGACTTTGGGGCGGGCGGCGTTGGCGGCGCGGGCCTTGCTGGGGAGGGCGATGAAGACGCGCAGCTCCTCCTCCTCCTTCCCCGCCGCCTCCTCCTGCCCCGAGGTGGAGTGGAAGAAGAAGAATGTCATACCTCCGACTGAAGGGCGGGCTTGTGCAGGCCTTGAGGCGGGCGAGTGGAGGAGGCGGCTGTGTGCTGTTTGTAGATGGGGACTTTGGGGCGGGCGGCGTTGGCGGCGCGGGCCTTGCTGGGGAGGGCGATGAAGACGCGCAGCTCCTCCTCCTCCTTCCCCGCCGCCTCCTCCTGCCCCGAGGTGGAGTGGAAGAAGAAGAATGTCATACCTCCGACTGAAGGGCGGGCTTGTGCAGGCCTTGAGGCGGGCGAGTGGAGGAGGCGGCTGTGTGCTGTTTGTAGATGGGGACTTTGGGGCGGGCGGCGTTGGCGGCGCGGGCCTTGCTGGGGAGGGCGATGAAGACGCGCAGCTCCTCCTCCTCCTTCCCCGCCGCCTCCTCCTGCCCCGAGGTGGAGTGGAAGAAGAAGAATGTCATACCTCCGACTGAAGGGCGGGCTTGTGCAGGCCTTGAGGCGGGCGAGTGGAGGAGGCGGCTGTGTGCTGTTTGTAGATGGGGACTTTGGGGCGGGCGGCGTTGGCGGCGCGGGCCTTGCTGGGGAGGGCGATGAAGACGCGCAGCTCCTCCTCCTCCTTCCCCGCCGCCTCCTCCTGCCCCGAGGTGGAGTGGAAGAAGAAGAATGTCATACCTCCGACTGAAGGGCGGGCTTGTGCAGGCCTTGAGGCGGGCGAGTGGAGGAGGCGGCTGTGTGCTGTTTGTAGATGGGGACTTTGGGGCGGGCGGCGTTGGCGGCGCGGGCCTTGCTGGGGAGGGCGATGAAGACGCGCAGCTCCTCCTCCTCCTTCCCCGCCGCCTCCTCCTGCC
>JASANA010011515.1:0-30407 GCA_030248095.1 Ptycholaimellus sp. GST1_10
GGCAGGAAAGCCTAGGCCGCAGGAGGCGGCGTTGCATCGAGCTCGGTGAGGTAGGTTCCACCGATAGCTGAGACCGCTGGAAATCGGGCACGGTGAAGTGTAACCGAGGCGGAAAGAGCTAGGACATAGCCAAAGGGTTTACAGCAAGGCTGTGACAGGTGTCGTCTGGGCTGCTGCTCTGGGTGTAGCCGGGAACAGAGGCACGGAAACTGTCGTCCTTCCGTCGGAAGCAGCCAGCCTGTACATGGTAGCAGAGAGTGGTTGCTTAAGCTGATTCAGGAACCCGCCACTTCCGCTGCCACTCCCAGTTCAACGGAGACCGGGGAGAAGACCCGGGGAAGAAGAGAGGCCGAGACTCAACAGGAGCCGCCTCTTGGACAGTGGAGGAACAGGGACTGCGTGAGGCTCCCACTCCACGAGAAGAAGACAGACGGGGTGCACAGAGGAGACGTCACTCTGTACGGCACGCCCGGAACCCATACCCAGTAGGGGGTATCAGAGAACGAGAACCGGCTTCGGACAACGAGGAGGACCTCGGACGTGTCCGACGAGCCAGAACCGTGGAACGAGAGCGTGCCGCTGACGCGGAGCTCGCGCCTGGACCGCCAGAGGCAGAAGAGGCCGGTAGAGATCTGGCGAGGCGACCACCCATCAGACCAGAACCCTTACTTGAACCAAATCAGGTGCTCAACGACGTACAACTAAGGGCCGTCGAGAGACGCCTACTAGAGCACCAGCAGGAGCACCTGCGGCAGCTCCGGATAAACCTCTGTGCTGAGGTTAGAGGGCAGATCCACGAGCGACTACAGCTAGTCCCCGGGCCACCGGACGCCGGACCCCAGGTTCAAGAGGTCCTAGACCGACTAGGCCAGGTACAGCAGCAGGTTGGCCAACTCCAACCGCAGGAGGACCAAGGAGCGGAAGCTCAGGCCATCCAAGCTCAGTTAGCCGATCTTCGACAGCGGCTACAGGAACTGCAGGCGCAGCCGGGCCCGAGACGACAAGCCCAGGTACAGGAGGTACTACGAGAAATGGCAGCTCAGGGCATGCGCTTAGCGCACCTGACCATCGAGCCGTTCGCCTGCGCCAGTCGAGACCTGTCTGTAACAGACTGGTTCGAGCGCTTCGAGAAGATCTGCGCGGCCACCAATGTTCCGGACAACCGACGGTTGGTGATGGTCCAACCCTATTTGAGGGGGGCGGCGGAGATCGCCGCGGCGAGCTTCCTGGAGACCCGCGAGGCGGAGCGCCAGGCCGAAATCGCGCGGAATGCGGGGGCTGACCCTCCGGTGGCGCCTCCCGCGGAGATCACCTATGAAGAGCTGAGAGCACATCTCACCCGGGTCCTCTCCATTCAAGGGGAGAATCGACTCATCATAGCCCGCCTCAACAAGCGGACGCAAGGAACGACCGAGGACGCGGCTACCTTCGGGTTTGAGCTCTTACGGATGATTAAGAAGGCCTACCCGACTCTCCCACATGTGGACCAGGAGGCCATGGCACTGCAGAAATTCCAGGATGGAGTGCATCCGAATACGCGACTCCACATTATGCTGAAGCAGTATGAGAACCTGCAGCAGGCCATACGGGACGCAGAGCTTCTGCAGTCCATCCAGGAGACGCTGCCGCCAGAGCGAAAGCGGCAGGTCAACATCCTGACCGGCAACCTCACCGACAGGAACGGGGAGGCGGATGTGGACAAGATTGCGAAGCAGCTGAAGGAACTGCAAGCTCGTCAGACAGAGACGGAGCGATCACCCCGCTGCCAACACTGCAATTCTCCCGACCACCAGGCGGATCGCTGTCCCACACTGCGACGGCGGAACTCCAGCGGGGAGAGCCCGCGGTACCGCCCGCTGACGTGTTGGAACTGCGGACAGGACGGCCACGTGAAGGCGCAGTGCCCTCAGGCGCCCCAGGAACCCGCTTACTCCACCGGAAGGGGCCCTCCACCCCGACGCCGTGACGAATACGAAGCCCCGGCGAGGGACAACTTCCGCCGGAATGGCGGCCGAGGGAACTCCTTCCGGCAGAACTCCAACCGGCAAGGATACCGGGGAGACCAAGGGTATGGAGGCCGTGATGGCCGCGGCGGGGGACGTGATGATCGCCGCCCCCGTGACTACGACTACAGGCGAGGACCGGAAGAGCGTGAGCGCTACGCGGATCGCCGGAGGGAGGGCTACGACGGAGGTCGTGGAGACAACCGATATGGGGACCCACCCCGTCGAAACATCCGAGGGGCATACCCTCCGGCCAGATACGAGGACCAGGGGCCCCCACGGGGGAGAGCCCCACCGGAGCGCTACAGCTACGCGCGAGAAGGGGCCCGCGACGAGCGGGACTATGGCGGCCAGGAACGACCCCCCACACCGGGAGGACCACCGCCCCCGCGACAGGCACACGCACTGGCCCTCGGCCCTCCGAGGCAGGAAAAGGAACCGGAACCCGTGGGGTTAGAACAATGGTCCATGCAAGATGAGGGACACATACAGGCCAACTGGACCGGAAGTCCCGCCACGCCAAAGTGGGGACTGACCACGGTGGCCCTGGCCCTCATCATGGTGTTGACTATGATCGGAGGCGTCTTCGGCCAGGGACTGCCGACGAACCCCCTGCTGTGCGAGGAAGCAGCGGGAGGGCACCTATGGAAGCTCCCCAAAGAGGTGCCATGTACTGTCCGGGAAAAGGACGTGATGGGTCATCCCCTCAACCAAACACTCAGACTTTACAAAAATAACGTGTGGGAACACACAACCCCCGCCCAGATCTGCAGGAAGAAACGGACGACACTGCGGATGAAGGTCTTCCTCTTCTACACCCACGCGGCGACGGAAGAGGAAACGGAAGACCTCCCCGTCACGGAGGAAGAGTGCCGTGACATGAGAGAGAAAAAGGTATGCGAGTTTGGAAACCTCACCCAGCTAGCGGAAACCCCCACGATATGGAAGGTGGCCCAGCCCCTGTCCAGGGCCTGGGGAACCCCTGTCATCGATTGTTGTCGCTGGGTAGTGAGAATAGCGGGAGGGTGTTCCTTAGAGTATACCTCCGTTCACATGCGCCATGGGGACTCCTCCCCATCATCCTTATCAGTCGACTTAGTAGGGTGCAATTACACCCAGGGGCATTGCCAAGTAGCGGCCACCAAAGCAAGGGCCATGTGGGACGTAGACAGCTCCGTAGTTTGCCCTATCCTTCCCTTCAAGGACATTAAGGGTACGCGGGTAGGCCAGACCTTCCTGAGCGAGGACGAAAACCTAGCCCTCACCTTTCACCATGCGCAGGTCAGGAAACCCCCCTGTGGCCTTAAGGCTCGACTGAGCGACCAGGGAATTTGGATCACGCCGCTAGCAAGCAGGCCCCGCAACTGGACCAGGCCAGAAACGCTTAGCAATCGACCTAGGAGAAGCACCAGGGAGAAGCTGCGCCTAGGGAAAGACCTGGTGGGGCTAGTATCAGAGCAGTATTTGGCCGCGCGCCTGCAGGGCATATGGACAGATATGCAGCGCATGACACGGAAGGCGTTCCTAGTCAACGCCAGGGCGGCCTGCCAGACGGCCAAACTGAGTGCCCTCAACTACAGGACACTCTTATTAGCCCAGCCCACTTGGCTATTGCGGCAAGTCCTGAGGAAGCCGGTGCAGGCGGAAATCACCGGGTCATATATCAAGATACGCAGTTGCCACGAGCTTAAGGATGACCAGTACCAATTCAGGAAAGCGCCCCAGTGCTGGAAGGGGGCGGTGCCCATCTCCTACCAGGTAGGGGACACGAAGGGACAGGCCTTCCTCACCCTAGCAAACAACGAGATAGTAACCCTACCCCCCAGGGAGTTATGTAGCCATGCCCGAAGCCAGTTGGTTCAGTTGAAGAACAGGACCATCTGGGTCACCCCAGAAGGGACGGAAGAGGAGGCGGATGTGGAGGATACCCCCCGCCTCCCGGGGCCCATGCAACCGGAAACCTTAGAGCTCCACCAGGACACTCCTATTTTCCACGCCTACTTTACGTATGGCTTGGACAGCCTGAGGCAGACACTAACTGAAGGAGCCCTCAAACATGCGGCGGTCCTCCACCATGCAGCCAGTTTACATTTCCTGGACCCCAACGAGAAGGGGGAGCTAAACGTGCGTCAAATAGGCCAAGCAGGAGAAATAGTGAGCTGGGGCCTCTTCTCATTCCTCTGGGGGGGAGCGCTCACTTGGCTACAAGGAATCATTAGCTGTGTCATACTCCTGGCACTAATCGGCCTATGCTGCCAGTGTGGAGGATTCAGAGTGATGATCAAGCTGATCCGTAGGATTCGCGACACAAGGTGGAGCCCCACGACTAACAGGCCCAGACCGCGATGGGCGATCCTCAAGCGGTGGGAGCGCTGTGGAGGAAGGTTTAAGGGACACCCAATGTATCTGATCCCGAACCAAAATCGCCCCTTGATGGAAAGCCGACATCCTGCACAGGAACCCCTGCCGGAAGAAGGGGGAAATCAATCCCCCACCCTGGAGGGAGAGGAAGGCTGCAGGGAAACGGTCCGGGAAGGCCAGAGGACACCCACGGAACTAGAGCTGGAGCCAACGGAAACCCCCCGCGGAACCGGGAAGGAAGAGCAACCGGGGATAGAGGGGGAGGAAGTGGACCAAACTCCAGCACAGTCGCAGCCGATCCAGGGGCCGACGCCGGAACACATGGCGAAAATAATGCACAGCCCCACCTTTCTCAGGCAGCTGAAAGGGCTACAGGAAGTGGCACGGACAGTGTGCGACCCCCCGACGGCAAAACCAAACCGTCCTACCACCTTGGACCTCAAGCCAAGGACATCAATCATCACGGCCAGCCCCTTTTACCCAGGGATAGTGAACAACCACATCACCTTCGAAGAAAGACCAGATACACCAACCCCATTCATCCGAACGCTACTGGGCACCGAGAGCGTACTGGCGGCGTGGGACACGTTCTCCACGATAACCCTCATGCCCGAGTACATGGCGGCCCGACTCTGGGGCAGTGGGACCTGGGTCGCCAAGGAAGGCCACATCCAGACGCTGGCCGGGAAGACCCCCCTATCGGGGATGCTGACACTGCAGATCATCCTGGGCAACAAACCGGTCCAAATGCCCATCGCGGTGGTGCCGGATGGGTATTGCCCCTATCAGCTCATCCTGGGGACAGATTACATGAAGAAATTAGGCTCCTTTTCGATTAATTTCCAGACGAAGAAACTACGAATAAAGGATAGCAGGCTATCCCTCAACCTAATCCCTCCCTACCAGGCCAGGCAGAGGGCCCTGATCGAGCGGGCGGAGCGGGAAGCGCGAGATAAACGATCCCAGCCCCCCAAGAAACGGAAGAGAACGGCGGAAGAACTCACCAGGGAAGTGGAAGAAGTCCTGCAGGACGTGATGACGGATGCACCGGCAACGAGTGAAGAACCGCCGACCGAGCTACCTCAGGTGGAGCGGCCGCCACGACCCGCCACGCCCGCGGCGCCACCTCAACCCGCCAAAAATCAGTCAGCCTACTGCATTCGAAACACACACCCGACACCCACAACCGCCGGAGGGGCCAGGACAATAAGGGGGGGACAACAGACGCACCCAAACACACCTCCGCACGCGGGGGAAGAAAAAGGGGGACACGCCACAAGAAAAAACAAGACGGCCGCCAGAGCCCGGGGGCGGGGGGGGGGGGGCCCCACCAAAAGGGAGGAAAGTCAGGTGCTCCTCCAAGTAACCGTAGGCCCTCACATGATCCAAGGGTTCGCCCAGGTTGTGCCCGACACGGTGCAGAGGATAGGAATGAGAATAGGCTATTCCCTCCTCCAACAGCTTCCGCCCATCACCCTACTTCCGGGCGGATGTCGATTAGGCACGCAGGAGAAAGGCCTAACCTTACCTTACTGGCCAGTGTCCACCATTTCGGAAATAGGGAAGGGACCTAGTACCTGCCTAGCCATAGAGGTGGGAGACCCAGCCCCCTTTGCACTCCCCCACCTGAGGACCACCAACCTCATAGGAGACTACGAACCGACCTTCGTCCTTCAGGATCAGGAATCGGCGGATTGGCTAACGCTAGGACTGGTCCAGCCCACCAGAAGACCCCCTTGCGCATGGGGAATTAGGCCAGATAACCTGGAAGAATGTATAGAGGAGCTCTCCTTGGCCACGCACCACTCCGAGATCGTGTATACGGGCAACATGTCGGTGAACGCGGCCATTGGGAGCCGGAATATAGTCGAAAGGAAGGCCTGCGGATGCCCCCGGAACATCATACCCCTGATCACAGCCCTCTTTGTGGGCGTTTCCGTTAGGGGCCTGTTGGATACAGGAGCCACCAACAGCATCATCCCCGGGCGGATAGCGCAAACTATCGGGGCTCCCATGCTTCCCCCTTGCAAGTTTGAAGGGCCCCTGCACTCCATTGGGGGAGTAGTGCAGGTAAAGGGGAGAATGAGGGGGCCAATGCAGATAGGGCCATGCATAGTCGAAGCAGAGTTCCTCGTGGTGGAGGACTGCGAATACGACTGCATCATAGGCAATAATATATTCTCTGAGCTCGGAGCGGTGACCTTCGACCTGAGCACGAAGCAATTCATGGTGGGAGAAAGCCAGCCCCAACCCTTCACTGTAATGGCTATCCGACAGGCAGAAGATCCCCCGGTACGAGCGGCAGAAACTACAACGATACCCCCCAGGACAAGACAATACCTTAAATGTATTGTGCGGCACAAAAATGGCGATACCCCTCGGCTCCAAGGCCAATATATGGTGGAGCCAAATATAGAGAAACTGGCAAAGCTAGGCATCTCTAGCCCGAGGGGACTAGTGAGGGACCCCTCCAACTACTTCTACATCCTCGTAGAGAACGCAAGGCCCACCCCAGTAACAATCTACGAGAATACCTCGGTGGGCCAGGTGGAGGAACCACACCTGATAATGGAGCCCAACGAGGAAGGAAAAGAAAAAAAGAACTACGCTACCGTGTCCCTCAGCAAAAGCCAAGTTCAAGCCATACAAACCCAGCCGACCCTAACGAAAGAGGAGCTCTTACAGTTATTCCCTTGGGGGGACAAGAGCCAACCGGATGAGGAATCGGAAGAGGAAGGGGAGAGACCCATGCAACAGGCTCACCTCACACCCAGTCAGAAGAAGAGACTGGAGGATCTGATATGGGAATTCAGGGACTGCTTCGCCAAAAGTAGCATGGACCTAGGCCAGTGCACCGTGGGGGAAATGGAGATAGACACAGGGGACACAGCCCCCATAGTCTCACGACTGAGCAGGATCCCCGAAACAGCAAGAGAGGAAGTCAAACGGGAGCTGACCAAGATGGAGAAAAAGGGCATAATCCGGCCCTCGTGCTCCCCATGGTCCAGCCCTATGGTGCTAGTGAAGAAACCGAACGGCACCCTCCGGATGTGCATCGACTACCGGGCCTTGAACTCCGTGACCAGGAAGCAACAGTATCCGTTGCCCCTGATCACGCAGCTACTGGACTCAGTAGGGAAGGCCAAGTACTGGACTTCCCTGGACATGGCCTCAGGATTCTGGCAGCTTCGACTCGCCGAGTCGGCCATCCCCAAGACGGCGTTCTCCACCATGTGGGGCCAGTACGAGTGGACGGTAATCCCGTTCGGCCTCAAGAACGCCCCTGCCTGCTATGCTAGAACCATGGAGCATGTCCTGGCCCAGCTCCAGTACGACTTCTGCCTCTGCTACATCGACGACCTCCTAATCTTCTCCCAGGACTTCGACACGCACCTGCAGGACATCGCCAAGGTCCTCAACAGGCTGCGCCAGTTCAACCTGAAGGCCAAGCCAGCGAAGGTGCAGTTCTGCAAAAAACAAGTCATCTTCCTGGGCCACACCCTGAGCGCCGAAGGGATCGCTCCCAACGCCGAAAAGGTTCGAGCCATCCAGGAACTACCGTCACCTCGGGACAAGAAGGAACTTATGTCCGCCCTCGGCCTCGTCAACTACTACAGGCGCCACATCAAGGATTACGCCCAGATAGCCTTCTGCCTCTACCAACTGCTCAAGAAGGAGAAGGACTGGGAGTGGGGCCTGAAGGAAGAATCGGCCTTCAGGGCCCTGACTACGCGGCTGATGGACGCGCCAGTGCTCGCCTACCCAGACTTCGACAAACACTTCACACTCCACACCGATGCCAGCGGGTACGCCATCGGGGGAGTCCTCAGTCAGAAGCACCCGGAAGGAGAACGGCCAATCGCCTACATGAGTCGAACACTGACCGACGTGGAGACAAGGTACAGCACGGTGGAAAAAGAAACGCTGGCGGCGGTCTTCTGTATCCTCCAGTGCAAGGACTACCTGTGGGGCCGGAAGTTCGACCTAGTCACTGACCACAGCCCACTGAAGTCCATCCTCATCACCTCCACGGACTCACCCCGACTCCAACGCTGGGGACTGCGCCTAGCCGAGTACGACTTCGAAGTAAAGTATCGGAAGGGCAAGGAAAATGCCAACGCTGACGCTATGAGTCGCCTCATCCAAGGCGCGCCCCCTCCCAAGGAGGAGCCAGCTAGTCAGTGCCAGGCATTAACCAGAGCACAACGACGAGCAGCAGAGCGGTCAGGAACCCCCCCGGATGCAGAGCCGCCTCAGGAAACGGCCCCAGCAGGAGACGACCTGGAAGAAGCCCCAGAGGACCCCTATGAGGGGGAAGGAGGACTTCCGTTCCTGGACCAAGGACCGGGACACCCGATACTGGAAGATAGACCACCAATAGTGTGGCTGGACGCCCGCTTCAAAAAAGAACAAGGCGTGGACCCATGGCTAGGGGCCATCATAGCCTGGATCCTGACAGGAGAACTGCCCTCGCACCCACAGGAAGCAGCGCGAGTGAAGAAGGCAGCACAGGAAATGATCATCGGGCTGGGAGGCCTGCTGATGCGACGCAAGCCGAACCCAGGGGCCACCCAGCGACCCACGGTGGTGCCCACCTCACTCATCACACTCCTGATGGGGGAACACCACGACTTACTGGGATGCCACCTAGGAATCGCCAAGACCCTGTCCCGGTTGCGTCGCTACTACTGGTGGGAATCGATGGTCAAGGACGTCACAGCACACATCCTCGCATGCCAGACCTGCGACCAGACCAAAACCCGGGGTAAACTTCCGGTGGCTCCGATGGTGCCACTGCGCATAGGACCCCCATTCCACCGCATTGAACTGGACTGCATGGGCCCACTTCCGCTCACAGAAGACGGCAACAAATACATCATCGCCGCCGTCGACGGATTCACCAAGTGGGTGGAGGCAAAGGCCGTGCCGGATATCAAGTCCGACACCGTCGCCGACTTCCTGTTCACGGAAGTCATAGCCCGCCACGGGGCCCCCCGGGAGATCATGACGGATACGGCCAAGGACCTCATCAGCAAAACCATCCAGGAATTGAACAACCTCTTCAAAATACGGCACATCACTTCCGTCCCCTACATGCCCACCACGATGGGGGGGATAGAACGGGTCAACCGGAAGATTGGAGAGATGCTGAGAGCACACTGTGAAGTGCACAAGAACACGTGGGATCGCTTCCTAGCGGCATCCCTCATGGCCATCAGGACCAGCGCACACGCTGCCACCGGGGAAACCCCGGCCTACCTGCTCTTCGCCAGGGACTTGCTCTGGCCCCAGGAAGCGGCCCTTCTGCCGTTCAACCCCCAGTACATGGAAACCCACACCTACGCCACCGACCTCACCCTCGCCCTGCACACAGCCAGAGCATTGGCTAAGCAGAACCTACTGGGAGCCCAGGCCACGATGAAAAGGCAAGCAGACGGGGCACCCAACAACCGCCAACCCAGGGCCCAAAGCCGGGGGGGCCGAGGGGGGGCGGGCCCCCCCCAAAGGGGGGAAAAAAGAGGGAAAAGGGGGGGCAAGAAGGGGACCCCGGGGGCACACAGGAGAGAGAAGAAAAGGGGCCCCCCCCACCACCCCCCCCCCCCCCACCACCCCCCCGCCCCCACCCCCCCCCCCCCCCCCACCACCCGCCGCCCCCCCCCCCCCCCCCCCCCCCCCCCCCCCCCCCCGCCCCCCCAGAAAAAGGAGGAGGGGAGGGGGGGGGGGGGGGGGGGGGGGGGGGAAAAAAAAAGGAAAAGAAAACAGAAAAAAAAAAAAAAAGAAGAAGGCCCCCGGCCCCCCCCCCAGCCCCCCCCAACACCCCAGACGCACACAACCCCCCCCCCCCCCCCCCCCCCCCCCCCCCCCCAAACGAAAAAAGAGAAAAGAAAGGGGAGGGGGAGGGGGGGAGGGGGGGGGGGGGGGGAGGGGGGGGGCGGGCGGCCCCAACCCAGGGCACCGGGGCTGGGGGAAAGAAACCCACTTCCTCACCCCACCAGGATCACACGCCTCACAGAGCAGTACTTCAATTACGGACCGGGCTTCGCACCGCCCTAACACTTCCGGCTGAAACATCAGCAGGAGGAGTGAGCACACCCCCACATCCGCCTGGCGCATCAGCGGAAACCACGGCCAAGGCAACCCAGGATTCCCCCGTGGTTCGCCCAAAGGCCAGAACTGAGAACAACGACCTACCGGAGTTGATTGTCGGGACTGCCAACCAGCCAGGCACAAAGACCCCGCGGAACATCAACGGCCCGGGTGGCGGAGCCCAAAGGGAGCAGTGCGCTGAGAGCAGGATTATCAACCCACACGGACCCGGTGAACTCAGGAAAGCCTGCCGAAGCGTTAGCCCGTCAGGCCGGAAAAGGCCAAGCCATACGACGAAGCCAGCAAGGGAGGTAGCGACTGAAAAGGGCAATCGCCAGGATGGCCACCAAGGGAACTAACAGCGGAACACGAAACATCACCTGACGCGCCTCCATCCAACAAGGAAAGGAACAGGCCAGGTCAGCAGGACGGACAAAGGACCCTCATCGAACCTAAATGAAGGCAAACATGCCGCAGAAAAGAAAGAAAAAAAAAAGGAGGGAAAGGAAAGAAAAAAAGCGCCCCCCAAACCCCAAAAAAAGGGAGGGAAACACCCAAAAAAACACCCCCCCCCCCAAAAGCCACCACTAGCCGAACCCGAGGCCTCCAGGAGGAGACAACCAAGGCTAGTCCTTCATGACTCACCAGACACTCGATGGGGCGTCGGATTGCCCAGCCGAGGTAGGTGGAACCAATATGACTCAGCGAAACATCACCCGCCACCAGGGACCCCTCCCCCACGACCAACCCCGGCCAAACCCCACAGCAACGGAGCCAGCGAGTGTGAGGAAGGCAGGAAACTCGCCAACACCCCAGAGAAGGGATTGGCTGACCACCACCTCCCTCCCTAGGCTTTGCAACAACCCTTGGGCTCTCGGATTACAGCTTAGCCACCAGAGAGGACCTAGGGAAGCGAGTGAAACATCATCCGCCCAGCGGGGCCATTCCACCACTATCCTCCAGCAAAACTGTCCCCGAGTCCCTCTCCATGCTTCAACCGTGCCATGCTGGTATGAAGTGGACAAGAGGAGAGGTGAGCGAGAGCGATCGAGAGGTCCAAAATAAAAACGACCAAAAGGCACCGCAACAAAAAGGGACATCCACTCAATCGGAGTCAGACAAGATCACGGTGTCGTTGTTGAGACGGAAGGGGGAGGAAGGCCGAGAGGACGCCGACTCCCCCAGGAGCATCACGGACTCGTCCAGGGAAGGCGGACCCGAGGACGCCGGGGAGGAAGCGGGAGCCGAGGAAGAGGCCGGGGCGACGGGAGAACGGCGGCGACGGCGGACGGAGCCGGAAGCGGAGGCCCCAGAAGACTCCCCGGAACGCGAACCCGCCCCCGAATCCGCTGGACGCTTCCGAGGCTTCTGCCGGGAGGAGGCCGGCGGCGGAGAGCGCATCTGAGCTGCAGCGGATCGCTGACGAAGCCCCGGAGAGGCCACCAGAGGAGCCGGGGGAAGCAGGACTGGGGCCGGAGGAGCCGAAGCTGGAGCAAATGGGAGCCTCGGAGCAGTACACCGCTGGACCCCGGAGCCACCCTGGACGCCCACGCAGTTGAGCCCTGGGAGGCAGCCCACCAGGAAGCGAGGAGCCCCAGGGATGGACTGGTGAGGATCGCCGACGCGGAGCGGACGACCAGGCGGGGCGGGAAGAGGATGACGGAGCTCCGCAGCCGCTGCAGAAGCCCTCATCACCAAAGGAACCCCAGGCGGAAGAGGGAAGCGTGGGGGAGCCATGGGATCCGGCGGAGGTAGCGTCGCAGAGCTGGCGATCCCCGACGGCCGTGGCTCGTCCTCCTTCTTCTTCTTCTTCTGGCTCTTCTTCTTCTTCGTCTGCTTCGCAGGGGGCGGGGCAGGAGGCGGAGGAAAGGACAGGGGAGGGGAAGGGGCGACTCTGAAGGGCCAGGGAGCGGGGAGGGCTGGAAGATGAGCCCAGTCGGCAGGCGTGGAAGGGACGGGAGGAGGGGACAGGAGGGAGAGCAGCGACCGGGAGACCGAGGGACGTGGCTGAGGCAGCAGCGAGGAGGGCGCCGACTGCGAAGCCTCAGGGCGCCCCGGAGAGCGAAGGCCGACGGAGGCAGCCCCGGCGGCGCCCTCGGAGACGTTCTCCACCTCACCCGGCAGCTCCCCCAACACCCCACGATCGAAGGCCACCCCGGGCCCGTCCAGCAACTCTGCACCGCCTAGAAGCATGGAGAAATGGACCATTCGGACAAGAGAAGGGGAACGAAGAAATACGATCGCCAGGGTCATCCAGGATGGTGGCGTCGTAGTCGACCAGCGTGGAGACGTTATAATCCACCAGGCGGTGGCGGGAGATGGAAGGAGCCGGAGGAGGAGAAGCGGGTGGGGGGGCCGAGTCGGCCGGAGGGGCTGGAGGAGAGGGCTCGACGGCGGGGGCGGAGGCGGCCGCCGAAGTTGACGCCGGGGCCTCCCCAGAGCCCCACTCCCTCATCACCACCTCCCGCACCAACGACTCCAGATCCATGCCCTGAACGGAAGCGAGTAGGAAGGAAACCATGATGGGAAAGGAGGGAAAACGAGGCGGAAGCGTTGGGCGACGAGAAGCATGGCGATGGTGACAGAGGAGTCGGGAACCGGGAGCGGACCCCACACCTCCTCCAACACCCGGAACACCAGCAGCTCCAGCGGTCCCAACTGCTCATCCATCCTCCCCTTCCTGCTGGTACACCGGAAACCCAGGTAACCCACGCACTAAAGACAACGGAAGGGCACAAGGATCACGCCTAAAAACTCACAAACAAGAAATGACAGGAACCTAGCATGAGCATGGACACGCAGCAGGGCATTGCCTCATGCTGAGACAGGAATGAACCTGAGGAACAGGGGGCGCACACAAGGCCATGGCTGAGGACGAGGAAAGGAATGACAACAGGTCTTGTAGCCGGGAGAGTGTAAATCCCAGAAAACTGCTTACACTCGGCCCGGTTTACAAGACCTACGTCACCCCGGAGCTACAGCCATGAGGAAAGGGGATGCAGCCCTGCAATGCCTAGCTTGTTCTTCCTGCCAACAATCAGGTAGAGAGGCGTGTGTGTGTTGTGTGCGACGGAGAAAGAGACCAACATCCTTCGACGGGCAAGGAGACAAAAAAGACGGCAAAAATGCACCACCAAACTTCCACTCCGACAAAAGAACACCACGATGGAAAAAAGAAGGCCAATAAGGCGTCACTAGTATACCGACAAAATGTCACTGGGCAAGGAAGAAGACGCGTAACCAAATGAAAATGAGGAGCATTCTGGGAGAGAGTGGGAAGGAAATCAGTGAGGGCGAGGAGGGAGAAAAAGAAGAGGGAGAACTGAGGGACGGGGGGTGGAAGGGAGAGGGGACTCAGCGGAGGGGACGACCGGAGTCCCAGAGCACGACGACTTCGTCGCCACCCTCCACTGCCACTGCAAACCCGCACCACTTCATACCCCAGACAAGAAAAGGAGAAAGGAATGGGTCACTCGGCATGGCGTCGCCTGCAGAGTCGTCAGAGCTGTCCAGCTGAGGGAGAGGGGGCCGGCAGGAGTCCCAGAGCACGACGACATCGTCGTCGTCCTCCTCTACGCCCTCCTCCGCCCCTACAACCCTCCATCACTCACTCCACGGCAACCAAGGCCAAACAAACACTTGGGTCCCAAACGGAGCCCTCCACTGAGGCACTAGGAGAGGGCATGGGAGTGTGCCCACCTGGGACGGCGCCGTTGGAGTCGTTGGAGCTGTCCAGTTCGTTCATGGCGGCGGCCACCTCCCACCAGCGATGCCCTGGAACACCCTGCCAAACGCCATCACCTACAGGCCAGCCGACCTTGGAAAAAGGAGGCTGGGGAGGACCTGGATGGCGAGTACCTGCTGCAGCAGGTCCGACGCGTGGCGAAGGCGGGTGACAACGTCGCCCAAGGCTTGGATGGCGTCGACGATTTCCTGGGCGAACACTGCTGCGGCCATGGCTCTCTTCTCCTCTACTTCAACCTCTGGAACTCGCTCAACTCACCGAATGAGGCAATCTCACGCAGCACTCAGCCCCACCAGAGGCCACGCCCACTACCGATAACGGTTGACATTCCAACACCAAGACTGGCTGAAGGAGGCGAAGAAAGAAGGGGGGGATGGAGGCCCAGTGGAGAGGGGAGGGTGCGCGGAATTAACAGCACCCCCGCCCTTGCCATTGGAAACCCACCCCCACCCGCGCAGTGCAGAGTGCCCAAACCACAACCAGAGACAGGAAGCCACAAAAAAAAAAAAAAGAAAAACACCCCAAACAGGCCTCCAGCAATCACAAGGAACACTAACCAATGGGCCATGACGAGAAGGGGGAAAGAAGGGGAGAGTGGGGGGGGGGGGGGGGGGGGGAACCACAAAGTCAGGCGCCCTCGCCCTCCCACCAAAACCCCCCCCACCCCTGTTAGGCCCCAAATCACCCAAACACGGCTCTCAGACAACACAATCATACAGGTTAGGCAAGCCGAAACACACCTCCACCACCAGATGCAGACACAGATGCAGTGATCTCTCAGACACTATTGGAGCGGCTAGGGAAGCCAAGGGCAGAGCTACAGAATTTACAACAAAGCAACCCTTTACTCAGCGCGAAATCGTCAAAGGGGGACAAACAATTGGGGGAGGCGGAGGAGTACAAAAAGAGGGTGGCTACTGGCCCCAGAGGAAGGCCTCCACGGCCTCCAGCTCCGGCCGCACCCACGCCTTCTTGCTGCCCTCCTCTCCCACCAGCGCCGCACGGTCGCTGCCCGGCACAGCCTACAAACCCTAACTGAACCTCCAACCCTCCCACAAAAACCCCTCCGAAAACCCCCCCGGAAACAAGGCGGGAACTGAGGAAAAAGAGAAAGGGAGGCAAAATAAGGACCAGGTAGGAAAGGGCCAGGCTAACCAGGAAGATGTAGTCGAGGGCCACGTCCAAGTGCCACTCCCACATGTGCATCACCAGACTGGCGGCCACCATCTGAGGCCGACAGGTGACCTTGTGGCTCACCAGGTAGACGTTGCCCCCCTCCTGCAATCAATAGCCCCAATCCAGAGAGGCCTAAAAGAGGGGCAAAGAAGAGACGGACGTTCAAGGCATCCCGAACGAAGGGGGACACCTCCTTCATGAGCGCCAAAAGGTCGAAGCGGCCGTCCTTGGGGACCCGCTTGTGCAGCACCTCAACCAACTGCTAGGGGCCACGAACAAAAAGGAGCAGGAGGGAGGAAAAACCGGGCCGGAGAAGAGGCTGCGCTGGCGGCGCAGCGAGCGAGCCAACTCCCAGATGACGACGACGGCGTGAGTGATGTTCAGAGCGGAGGTGATATCCGGGCGCCGCAGAAGCCAGGCGGGCCCCAGCACCAGCCGCCCTCCCAGCAAGGCCCCACCGCCCAACTTCTCCACGGCACAGTGGGCCTCCGACACGCGCATCTCGTTCCTTCGAGGCTACTTCTCTCTCTCCCTTCCTTGTAAAACACACCTTAGGCCTAAGCCGAATTAGCCAACCTAAATCCCTAGGGGGAGAAAAGGCAAGGGAAGGGAAGAATGGAGGGCAGCTGGGACGAATGAAACCAAACTGGGCCAGCCAGAGGGGTGCGATAGGCCAGCTTAGGCACACCCCCCCCCAGTACAGCAAGGGGGGGGGGACAGGGAAGGGCGCTGAGAGGGCTGAGCCAGCCCTAGCCAGATGTCTATAGCTAGCAAACCAAAGGACGGCCTTTTGAGCCAACTGACACCCCCGCGCCTACACCCTTAGGCCTGCCCAGGCGAAAGACAGCCAACCGTGACAGGAAACTGGCTGGGAAACAAGGCTTGCCACAACCTAGACCACCGCTTATGCTAATCGCGCTGGCTTGCGGTGTGTCAAAACCAGCAAAGGGACGAGAATTGTCGGCTGAGCGGAGCAATTAAAAATCAGCAAAACAAAATAGGCGAAAATAGACATCCATCACGGGTAGTCAAGTCAAAGAGGGAGAGTCAGAAAGACGACGGGGAACAAATCTGGGGCCATGGGAACGAACAGGCGTGGGGACGGAAAAGGCGACGGAATTGGGGAAGAACACCCAGCGCCGCAGCCGAGGGAACGCCTCCTGCCGCCCCATCTTCACCCCCAGGTCCACTGCTAATCACCTCACTCCCTCTATACCCCTCCAAGCCAGGACAAGGGCCGAGAAAGGGAACCAGGAGAAAGCGCCAAGGCCGGCGAAGGAGAGGTGAGCGGAGAGGCGGAGAGCTGGGGCGCGGCGACGGGGGCCGCCCCCAACATCCCCCACCACGCCTGGACCAGCCACCACCACCACTGGATCCAAAACGCCACCAGGTACCGCACTTGCATCATCTGCAATTAGCAACCCCAGAACCGCCCAATAAGGGGGACCAGGCACGGTAAGAGGGAAGCAGGGGGACCCTGAGGAGACAGTAAATAATGCACTCTCCCTCCCTCTCCCCCTCCCAGCCTAGGAGGGGCGGGAGGAACGACGCGCGCGCAAAGGAGGGCGGCAAAAGTAGAAGGGGAGAGGGGGACAGTAGCCACCCACCCTCCAACCCCCCCCCCGCGCAAAAAAGCCGTTCCTACCCACCCTCGGCCTGTTTCCCAACCTGAGCGACCCTTATATACAACCCCCGAATGGACTCTGTTGGGGCACAGACCTCGGAAAGCAGGACCTTTGCGGCCAGCCTAAGGCGCCTACAGCCACTAAAGGGGACTCAAGTCCCGTGGAGACACCCGGAGGGCGTGTCCAAAGGGGATTCCCTCTTGGTGTCCCCACGGCAGGGCATCAGCTAAGACCCAATCAGCAATTCCCCGCCCTTGTCCTGCTTCCACCGGCACCGGTCTGGGCCCCTCCTTTTGCTTCAACATTGACTACCCCGCATATTTTTGACAAAACGGCTGCTGGATGACCTTGGCTGAGATTGAGGGCTAGCGGAAGAGGGGGCCGGGGAAAACCAGTCCCACAAAAACCAGGAAAGGGGATAATGGGACGACAAGAAAAGGGGCGGCTCTGACAATCAGATGGCACTCCGAAACGGCCCTGTTCCCCAACAGATGGCCCACACAATGCCACCTTCGCTCCAGCCACAGCCATACAGGATGAAGAAAAACACCACTTACCACCGCAGGAATGGCCGTCGGTAGGAACACCCCTTTTTCTGCCGACAAGCCCAGATTTGCCAATAGAAATTGAGGCGAAGCCTGGGCTGTTCGGAAAAATCAGGGGTGTCCAGGGAGAATACGTACACAACAAAAAACCGACCGAGGAAGGCGGTTCCTGTCCCCTGCTGAGGCCTAGTTATCTACCTCTGGAAATCCAGATAACAGAAGCCCAGCAGAGGTTAGGACCAACCCAGAAAAGCACAGCAGTGAACTGAAGAAGACTTACCAACAGCCAAGCGCACCCCCCGGAGGCAAGAGGCGCAGGCACGCCTGAGATTAGGCGTGCGCCGCTGCTTCTTGCCACAGGGTGAGGCGGACGAAGGACCCCGACGGGCGTCCTCTGCAGGCATTTGTTGGCGCTGCGAGAGGCTAACAAAATGCCTGCGAGAGGTAGGCTGCCGGAGCAAACGACGAGGGATGAAAGGGGGAAGGAGGCGAGGAATCCCTGCCATAGTGACTCAAGGGGCAAAAGATAGGGCGGGGGCAATGCCTGCCTATCCTTAGGCTCTTGAGTCAGCAAGCGGGAACAATGACGAGAGGGGCGGAGTCGATGAGGAGAGGGTAAACAAGGGGCCGCCTTTTATACCCCAGCAGGGCCAACAAATGAGGCATTCCCCTAAGGGGAAAGGCAACAACCACGGTTTTCTCGCCACCACCAGCCCCATCTCCCTCCCCGCCAGAGGGAAAGTAGACAAACGCGAAATTTTCGCCAGTCCCAGCCTCCTCATTCGCCAACCCACCACCCCAAACACCTCCTCAACCACCGGCCGCGAGACAAAACAAACAACAATTGGATTACAACTGGGAAACCGAGAGGGTCAGAAGAAGGGAAGAGAAGGGGAGCTGGATGAATGAATGAGCCACTCGGTGACTACAGTGCGTATTAGGCCAATCCTCAACCTGACGCCACACATCTGGGCGAGATAAACAGGCCCTGCCTTCATGCAACACACTCCTCCTCACCCTTCGCCACCGCACCCGGCCAACAAATGTCCCACCACATCGGGCCAGAAGTTTATCAAATCAAAAAGCAAGAGGAATCAGACATGAATACCACCTCACCACCAGTGGGGGCCGAGAGTGCTGGAAGCCAGTGGGGTCCTCACGCTCGCCAGTCCCCACGGGACGCTGCCAACGGCATTCACCCAGGCAATCCGACGGGGAGGCCGTGGGTCAGGCGCCAGCGGATGATGAACGCCGGGACAGGCTGCGTCACCAACTCCGCAAACCCTGCCCCAACTCCGCGGTGGGCCACTGACATCGCGCGCCCCGCTGCAACAAATTGACACCCCGCTGAGACAAGAGAAGGACGACGGAGTGGAAACCTTGCCCCGACCAGGAGAGGTCACGAGCCTTCTGCCGAAGCCGCCGCTCCTTCGTTGTCACCCCCTTGATCTTGGAGGCATCCTGGAAGTTCCAGGGGTCGGAGCGTCCGCCAGGGTAATCCACGATGCAGGCCCGGTAGCTGGCATCCTGGCGAAGCCCGTCTCGCTTGGTGTAGAGGCCGGGATAGTCCGTGCCCGCCGGCCAGCGGTAGATGCTACACCGCAATGTGTCCTCCGGGCGACAGACGGCATCCAAATCCCACATCCCAGTCCCCGCCTCGTACGACATTGGCAACTCCGCTATTTTTGTTTTATTTCCTTTAAGCTTATCTTTTTTGCAGCATTTTCTCTTTTTGTGCCAAAATTGCCGCCTGCTTATGAATGAGCAGTGGTGTTTTTAGATGGACCAATATCAATGATGTGAATCTTGAAATTTTTGCTCAAAATAAATGTCAATGGTATCAGAATAAATCACGATTGTGTTACATCTTGTCTAGATCTTTTTGATGATTGAAAATTCATAACCTTCGCATGCTGTAGCATTTTAGTCTTGTCTAGATCTTGGCCATGTGGAAAACATATTTTCCAGCACATGAACAAGACTAACAGGTTGTTGCCACATGAACAAGGCTTCGAACAATGCTGAGACCTTTCGAAATTTCAAGAATTTAGCCATCTGGTGCTGGAATTTGGCTTTGATTGATGTATATATATGTCTTAGGGTGCAACAAAGAATTTCTTCAATCAATTCGATTTTATGCAAGCCATAACCATTCGTTACAAGGGTGCTGTTGCTCTATAAGACTCCATAAAATTCATAAACCTATTGCATGCAAGCTAACCTGCGCATCAGTTTAGATAAAACTGCGCAGTTTGGCTTTGGTGAAACATAAGCGAAATGGGTAGAGCACAAAATCGAACCAAATCGCTCTTAAAAACGTGAATTGATTGAGAAATTTCTCCATTAAACCTACAGAAAAAATAACATCATTAGAAAGCTGAAACAATTTGCTACAACACGTAATTCTTCGATTTTTGAATTTTGCTTTTGTTATAAAATGCGAACACTTCAAAGTTGGAGATGTCTTAAATTTTACCATTTTTTGCTGGTTTTTTACATATTTTTATAATTATAAGACCAAAATCAAAATTTCACGATTTTCGTCATCTGGAGCACACTAAAAGCTTTCGATTGGTGTATATATGTCCATGGTTTCATCCAATATCCAAGGCGCTGAACCTCGGGACACGCGACCACCCAAAAACTCGATCACCCATTCATAACTAGGGCGCTGTCGCGCCCTAGGATATAGACCCACAACCCTTTTTGGGGTGAATACTTAGTACTGCCCCCAGGCCAAGTCCTGGGCGGCAGTTCAAAAATTTTACCATAGCCAAAGCCTCCTATGTTATAACATAGGGCAATTTTTGAGGTGACCGAATTTGCAAGGCTGTAGCTCCTATGGGCTTCATCTATTACAGGTCAGAAGGGTATCAATAGATGGCAAATTTTATGAAAAATTCAAAAATGAGGTCCATTTGGGGGCATTTCATAGTAAAAAATTGAGAAAATCGCCAAAAACTTCATTTTTAAGAGTGTTCAGTTTTATCAATTTTGGACTTTTGGGTTTATTTCTGGCCTCAGGTCAGCTTCAGCACATTTATTTTGACAGGATAAGCTTTGCCTGCCCCTTAGCTTCCAAATGATATGCATAACTCCCGGACAAAACTGTTTTGTTTGGTTCTAGGAGCCAAAAGTAGTCGGTAATCTCCAGTTTCCAAAAATTGCTCCATTTTTTTCACTGACTTTACGTTTTTGGCCATATCTTGGGCTAGGATTCATCTTTTTGAAAAATTCCAATGGGAGAGAGATCGTAAAAACTTGCTCTACAATCCTGTTTATGTAGTTGATCAACTCAAAAATTTCACTTTTCCAGCCCTTCCACAGGATATCCAAGAACTCGTGTGAAACGTCTCTTAAAATATGAGATTGAGCGGAATTGACAAAAGAAAGATGCGTAAGCATGCAGGCGGGACGCCGAGATTCATGCGAGGATTCGCTTCCCCACCCACAATGCCACAGATGCCATATTCGTGGCCGTCCGAGCGGAGGTTGGCAGGCGCTTCTTTTGCTCTACTTGGGTGCTGGAAGGTTTGTCTGGCCTAGGGAGGGACTTGCTTCGTGGATGCGATGGTGGGGGCCCTCTTCTGGATCATCCCCGGCAGCCCTGGCAAGTGGTTCCTCAGCCAGGATATTGGTTAGACCTTACTTTGCATTTCATTATCTAGCGATGGAGGTATTAAATTATGACGCACGATGCTGGCAGAAACTGATAATGCTAAAAATTAAAAAGTGAAAAATATGCCAGACAAAGGGGAAAAGAGCCCAAACATACTACTATTAACCCATGTTTACCCACAACAGATTTGACTAATAGCATGTTTTGTAAAATGTTAAAGATCATTTTCGCACTAGACTAACATTCATCACGTACAGTTCCATTTTTTGGGGTATCAAAAGGTAGTGGTTGGTGTGATTTAAAAGCTTTAAAAAACCCAAAATTTTATTTATTATCTATCCTGACTGTTTTACTTTTAGTTTCATGTATCAGGCTAAAATTTGTTTAAATTTTTCCCAATATAAATAACCGTTTTCTCAAAGGACCATATGATTGCTCCAAGCAATAGGTTTTTTTTAGCTCGGAAGAGGTTGATGAACCAAGGCACGCTTCCCTTCAACATCAACAAGGGCACCTGGTACGATATTATGATCATTCTCAAGGTCAGTCAAATTTTTTTACCATTTCGCTTCGAAAGCCATCAATGCAGAACGAGCGTGTCAAGCCCCATGTGAATGGGGTGAGGGTGGCAGATAAGCTTCTTGATAACCCGATTAAGAACAAGAAATGCGACGGCATTTACTACACAGGTGAGATGCTCCAATGACTAGGCTGCTTATTTCAACTGTTTCAAGCCTTTTTTCTTAAACGACTCTGAATTAACGTTTAATATATTGCTCGAGCTTTGTATGGACTAATTGCTGGTTTACTAAAGTCGGTGTTCATGGGCTGAATAATTTCAGACCAACAGGGGCTGTTTACAACAAACTCAGTCTTTATTTACGGTTTTTAGGTTTTTAAAGCATAACTGACTCTTAAAAACAATGAAATACGAAAAATTCTTCTAGAATTTTGTCAAAAAAATGACAGTTAGATAATCGCCAAAATAAGAAGATAATTCATTACTGTGTCGATCAAAATAATCGTCGTACTGAAACATGCTTCTCCTTTTTCGCCTCCTTACTTTCATTACAGACCCTACTTTATATAAACAAACATTGCTTTGCATTCTTTTTGCACTGCATCAAGTACAAACGGTTAAAATGAAAGAAACTGATAAAAATCTAGTGTTCGAACAGAAGACAGATTTTGTCTCGGTAACAGATCTCTTTTAGGATTACTAAAATTCGTTTGATTGTGTAGCTAAAACCAATAACAGTCGAACCAATTGTAAAATTTTGTACATTTATTTCCCCTAAAAATTAGCAAATTCGATTTGCTTCTCTTTTCATTCATTGTAGCTCCAAATATTTTGTTCCGTATATATTTTTTGGCCAGGTTAAAAAGCTTTTGCTGAGAAGTGCTTGCTGTTCTCTTCGTTTTCTGATGCACTTGTTGCGATACTCGTTTTGAAATATCAGACAGATTTATCAATTATATTAAAAAAAGACAGACAACTCTGTGCAAAATGATGTTGCAGACGCCTTCACTGGGCTGTACCATCCTGATGGCTGCTTCATGGCGGTCGGAGGGCATTGGGGTATGGCCGACTTCGACGACCTTCGCATTCTTCCACCCCCTTAAAAGGAAACCTGATAGGACCTTCGATCGTCAAAAAAAAACACCGACACCCTCAATAACCGTTTATTATAGGATATTACCTGGCTTTCCATGCATTATAGGATAATATCTTGCACCAACGGAGAGCAAAAAACTTTTTCTCGAAATAAATAAAATACTCGAGCAAAAATAGGATGAAAACGAGTGGAGAAGCACACTAGATTTTACGCCCACAACAAAGCCATCGGCGCAATTGGCTGTCATTTCAGGCCTTCGCTCTACTATCCTCTCGTATTTTACCATTCCTACCAGAGGTTGGCAATACAAATTGCATCCAGTGGGAGGACAAAATTAGAAGTAGCTCTGCTGCTTTCGCGTTAATATTTTCATCACTCATGGCCTGTAGTGATAGAAGATATCTTCCGATAAAATCTGCCACAATAGAACTTCCAAAAAAAATTCTGCGACTCTCTTCTGACGTATGCATTCGGCAACTTCGTGGTGCATCGAACAGTTCTCAACCGAGCTGGAACCGTGCTATGTTTCCCTAACCTCACTTCTTTCTATCATATTCCAACCCCATCCAGAATGACACAACGAAGCAACTGATAAAATGAAGGAAGGCAGTGGCAAAAGGAGGAAGACTTCATCGTGAGATCTTGCTCATTTATAATTGTTTTTCAGTGTTTTCCCCAGTTGCGCAGAATTTTTTCTTACATGCATCATTGTGCATCATTTGTTATGCCCAGTAGTTCTGTATTTGGAGTTATTTGTCAAAGTCAGACCCAGTTTGCTGCCGTGCCCTGCCATGCTCCAGACTCCAGTCTGTGTTGCTAGTTGTTTCAACTGCGCAGATTTGGTCCCCCGACTAAATGTCCCGAAAGTAACAAAGAGCCGAAATTGAGGTCTGTTGATTCTCCCTCCCCACCAACTCCCTAAGCCCTGTTCACCACAGGGGACTCCCGGAGGCATCCTCCACCCAGCGCAGTCCCGCATCCTCACCCCCTAGGAGCTTGCCAGAGCTCAGGGTTCCCGCTACCTCTTTGCCCTTCCAGGAGGAGTGTTGAGGCAGAGGGTATTTGAGGCTTCCCTGACAGCTGAGTGGCGGAGGGCCATATTTCCTCGAAAACGCAGCAGATCGGCAACACCGCCGCTCACCCAAGCCACCCCCTTTGATATCGGAAAGGCCCACGCCCTCCATTGCTCATCATTGTTCAAGACATCTTTTGACCTGTCTTCTGCTGCCATTGATTAGAAGGAATGATGTGATGGAAAAAACTGCCCAAATAATTGATCAATTGCATTCCATAGTAGGTGTCAGAAAACTGGCCATTTCTCTGCAAGAAAGGTATATTTTGGACCAGGGTTTCTTGGGTTGAGATCACAACTAAATGGATCGAAATCCTGACCCAATCACGATTCCCAACTCGAACCTTCGATTTGGAAGTGGAATAGCCCTACTACAAGTCTTCTCAATCCTCGAGGAAACTGCCTCCTAATTTAGTAGCGAGAGCTTATAATTTAGCTCAATGGCAGTTAGCACTGTCATTGAGGGAGGGAATGATTCGTGGACAGGTGTGGTGGGTGCTATTGTTGGATGGCGTAAAAAGGCGGGGAGAAAGCTGGGATAATCCAATTGGGCCTGCCCCGCCCTCCGCAGTAGGGGGACAATGGGGGCGGGGAGGAGCCTCTTTAATTGCCTCCCCTCCGGCCTAATGTCCCGCAATACGAGACTCCGCTGGCACTCCCAGCGGGTGTCCAGGCCCCTTCTTCCTTCTTTCCTCATTCTTCCCATTTCTTCCTACTCTGCCATATCTGACCATCGCACCAGTTGATAAAGCTTTCAGACTGAGTTTCGATTAGCACAGATGATCAAATGCAATTTGCCAATGGAAATTCATTCCTCATTCTTCCCATTTCTTCCTACTCTGCCGTCTGCCATATCTGACCATCGCACCAGTTGATAAAGCTTTCAGACTGAGTTTCGATTATAGCACAGATGATCAAATGCAATTTGCCAATGGAAATTCATTTTAACATCAAGATGGCGCAAGTAGACGGAATGAGCACAGAAGTAGTAGACGCAAGTAGACGGAATGAGTAACGCAACAATTGCTTCTCTGCTTAAACAATGATCAGGGATTGCTCAGCCATTGTCAAGCGAAAAGGGAGCAGCAAACAATTGAGCAACTATGACCTGTAAGAGTGAGGCGCCAAAGACACCGCCTCCCTCTCATCAGCTCCAAGTGGCTCACTCCAGCAAATACTTCCGTTGCGCATGCTTTGCTCACAATAGGCTGTAAAGCACTGCACACCTCAAATTAGGCCGCCCCTCACTTCAGACACCTTAAGCCCCCCCCCCCCCTTCATCCTACACGCGTCGTTCCCCTCCCCTCCCCCCGGGGGACCCTCTCTACAACCACTCGTCCAATGGCACTGCCAAGCCACGCCCCCCTGGCCTCTAGCCACCCTCTCACACTAGACACCTCCTGCTCATTCTAATCCTCCACTCTGTGCGCCATTCAAGTCGTCAGGCATGTCCAAGCTAGCCGAGGAGAGAGGTGCTTCTGAGCTTGCTGGGTGATGGGGGGATGGGGCGATGAAGATGATGTTGGTTGCAGGGGAGATGAAGCGAGGACCGAGCGCCTTCAGTATCCACGCCCTACTGAGGACGGAGCCGGAGGCCCCGCGGAGTTCCTCCAGCGAGGAGGCCATGATGATGGAGGCAGGCAAGTCGGAGCCCGCCAGCCCGCCCCACTCTTCCAACGCCTCGCCCGATCCGTATAGCTGCCCTTTTGTCTTTGCCCTATTGCAGGCCTGTTGCAAGCGAAGCGTATCTGCCTCAAGCTTTGGGGGAACATTTTACTTACTAGATTGAACAGATGCAATGAGTGAGGAAATATTTGATGTAATTGGAACCCTCCATTTGTACACTCCAGCTTCTTTCAACCATGGAGCTTTAGGAACTTTAGGACTTGGGAGCTGTGAAGATCTATTGATGCAAAGTAAGAAAGCGCTAGTTTCAGAAGTGAAGGCGAAGGTGTAGCTGTTGGTGGGCACCTGTTCGGTCAGCCGCACCCACTCCTCGGCGTCCTCGATCTCAGCGGACCTCGCGCCGCCGCCATGGCTTTCCTCGGTTCCTCCTCCCCCATCCTTTCTCATCCCTTACTCTCCTCCCCCATCATATGATATCTCCCTAATATCTCTGCTTCCTTTAAGGTGGTCAGACAGGCGGCACAGCCTTTCCAGCATGGCTAGCCGGCTACACAGGGCCCATCCTGCAGCCGAATCCCCTGGACCCCTCCAAGCCAGCCATCTTCCTCCCGCCCCACGGTTCCTTTTCTCTCTTCCCTCCCTTGTAGCTCAACTGGGGGGCACTTGGGGCTGCTGCTAAGGAGCCAGAGGCCCAAAGTGTAGGAGGCTGTAAAGATATGCGCCGGCATTAGCGCGGCGCTTTACAAGCTTCTCGCATTTGAAGGGGCGGCAGCGGCAGAGATATGCGCTAATGAGCTTTACGATTAGGGAGTGGCGGATGGGTGGGGGGCGCTTTTACAAGCCTGCGGTGGTGTAAAGGGGCTCTCTGGTGAGTAGAGGCTCGTTGGTAGGCCGTTGATAGGCCCCGAGGTGCTGAGCCTAACGAGCTTCACAGCCCCCACACACCGCCCCGTGAGCCTAAGGAGGCATCCATTAAGCTGAGCCTTACGAACTTTGACGCCGCCCCCCATTTCCGCATTAGCCCGCCTCTTAGCCTCTTCTACACGGCTCTCCCGCCTTGCATCGAAAGCTAGGCTACTCCCATTTGCAACCTCTTTTGGCCCCGCTATTCCGGCCCCTTGCTACCGCTACTGTATAGAGCCCGGAAAGGGGAGTCCTAATGCAGAGCTGAGTGAGGCGTTGTGTGGGCACTGATTTGCATCTAGATGAATGGGGCATTGGGTGCTGTTGGCTGTGGAGAGGGCCTAGTGGGCTGGAAAGGTTGGCGGCATTGGCGGCATTGGGAGTGGCGGTCTGCGCACCAATCGTCCGGAGATTGCCGCCCCCTTCACCTGCCCTTCGGGGCGCCGACTCTACAATGGGCCGGAGTGGGCGGATAAGCGAGGGGTCGAGTGCTGATCCCAACCGCCACCGGTCGCCCTACCCCCTCCCATCCACTCCCATCCATGTGCAAATGAACTCTGCACCCTCCCTTTGGCATGCCCACAGGCTTCCCCTAATCTCCTTCACTCTCTCCCTCCTACCTCTTTCACTCAGGCCCTAAAGCCGACCTCAGTGCCTAGTTGGGAAAATTTGGCAATCTCGTCGTCGGTAGAGAAAGGAGGGGACCACCAGGAGAATAAGCTTCACACCTAGAGAACAAGGCTTGCAAGGTGGCAAACACAGCAGGGGAGCCCCGACCCAGGGACCAGGTAACCAAGGCCAATTACTCCGCCCCTCATTATTGCGTCCCCTACCAGAAGGGCGGAGCAATTCGCTGGTCCCCAAACTATTTCTTTAGCCAATCAGAGGACAAAGAGGCACTGCTTTTTGCCACTTCTTAGCAGCCAGTGGCGGAGGATTTAATGACAAGGCCTGGAGTGGGGGTTGGAGACAGAAAGGGGGAGGGGCACTGGTTGGAGTTCGTGGCCGGGCGACAGTTGATGGGATTAGCTGGGTTTGAGGAGGCAGAGAGAGAGGAGGCAGGGCAAACATTGTTCTCGCCCTGCAATGGGCCCTGATTGACAAGCCTACCTGGCCTAATTCCTCACCCCGCTCAGCGACCTCTTAGCTCCTCCCTAATGAGCACCCTCCTCCCCTCTACAAACACTCGCCTGCCTCCACTTCACCCCTCCTCAACTCCTCCATTCCTCCATTCCAACTCCTCCTATTATTCCAAACTAAGCAACTCACCGAAAAGCAAAGCTCAGGACTCCGAGTCATGGTGGGTAAATGTGAAGCAAATGAGAAGCAACTATGATTTAAGAAAATACTGAGCAAATTAATGGAAGACAAAGCAAATGGGAATGTAGGCCTGGGCATGGGCGCAGGCTGGGGCGCGGAAGGCTTTCTGGGCGCCTCCAAGTCCTATCGACGCCGCAAAGCTCGCACGGTGTTCAGCGACGGTCAGCTTCAGGTACCTCTCAAACATTCACAGGAGCCCTTGCCCTCATCAGTGAAGTAAATACAGGGCCTGGAGAAGCGCTTCGAAACGCAGCGCTACCTGAGCACCCCGGAGCGCATCGAGCTGGCCGCCTCCCTTGCCCTTACCGAGACTCAGGTTCCTACTTTCATCACCATTTCAATTGAGCTTTGCAAGGAGTCCGCGTTTGAGTATATGTCTGTATAGGCGATGAAAATAGGGGCTGCTTTGCTTGCAGGTCAAAACGTGGTTCCAAAACCGGCGCATGAAGCACAAGAAGATCGTGCGCAAGAGCACCGAATCCCCTCACGCCGCCGCCAACTCGCACGACGAGGACTGAAGGCTTTTCCGTCCCCTTTTTCCTCCCACATGTTGTGCCAACTTCTATCGTCCTGTTCAGTTCCATCTTTCCTTCTCCCCTGCGTCTGTGACAGCGACTCATCCTCTCTCTCTGCCTCAGTTTTCTGCCTTCATTCTAACTGGGCACACTTGCTCGCGAGCGACATTTTGTGAATTCTTGTGATTGCCCAGACTCCTCCACGTGGTCCATTTCGTCCTGCTGACCTTTTGATATGTGTTGCTTCTCTGGACTGTGAAGATGTGAAATGGTGCGGAGCTACAGTAAGGATTGGTGGATAAACAGTGTGTGTGCGTGTGTCCAAATAGGAGGCCTCTCTCAATTAGGGGCAGAGAGGGAGGCAGAAGCGGCTAATAGGGCCGAGGGTCCTGTGAGTCGAGGACAACTGTCCCTATTATCCCTATTAGGAGAGCGCGGGGCAGGGCAGGGGAAGGGCTAAATCAGACGCTCAATTACCGTGCTTATTAGCGCTCACCCCCCTAAGCGCCCGCTTCTTAGGGGCCTCCGCAACTCCTCGCCCCCTTTTCCGCCCTCTAAATTGCCCTTTTAGCCGAAGGGAGCTCCAGCATTACGTCACCAACACTGAAAGAAGAGGAAAACAATAAAAGCAGACAGTTTTAATCCTTAAGAGCCAGTTTGCGAGAGGTTTGATAGATGGCATTCTACGAAAAATCGAAGGTTAGATTTGGAAGTCATGACTGTGGTTTTGGGCCGACATAAAACAGCCTCATAATAACTCTTAAACGTCCACAAGGTATTTTTGGCTGTCGCCAGGAGAGCAATCATGGAAGAGTCGGACATATTCGAACTGTGCTATCCAATTTTTTAGTCAACCTTGTTCGTTTTGAGCCGCACAAAAAATTTGAATTTGAAAAAAAATTTGAAATAAATTATAGAACCAGAACCGGAGTGATGTACTACGAAATGAATTTATGTGACAAAATAGGAGGCCCTAGCTCGCATTTTGACAGCGCGCTCCAACAGGGCAACGACGAATGCAATGATATAGCAGCTGGCAAAAATGTAAGCAAGTCCCGTGAGTTGTGGCAGAGCAAGGGCGGTGTTTTTTTCTGCTGAAACACAACTTCCTTTTACGGCTCTTCGCGCCATTTCGCCCTGATCTGTGCGCTTGATGTCCTCACGCAGAATCGCTTGCTTTCTCACGCCCAGCTTCAGCCCTCTGAATCTGAAAAAAGGATTCATTATGAAAATTGTAAATTACTATCATTTTATGTTGAAGGGATGACGCAATGACAGCTATCATAAAATTCTAAAAGATGCAAATATCAGAATATCAGTGAACGTTAAGTTTCCCCTTTTTTTATCCCCACTCTTTGAATTTGATGTATATAATTTTGAAATAATTTTCTATATATAATATATATATAATGATAATATATTTATATAATTTTCTCTTAAATTTTCATGCATTATTAGATTGGAGATCTTATTTTCTTATATTTAGCGTTACACTGAATTGGAATTCCCAAAGGCCTTTTTTTACCAGTATCCTGGGCATTGGTCGAGCATAACCTCAATGCTAAAGAGAAGGTCGAAAGTCTCAAAAACATGGTTGCCCAAAAATGTTGACCCTCCTTTTCATATTTTTTTTCGAAACTAGACACAATTCTAAGACTTTTGATGGCCTGTGAGTGATCAAAACTCAAAATTCGATTTTTTTGCGAAATTTCGAAGCTTCAAAAATGGTCAAAAATTTGATTTTGATGATCTGACCCCATTCGAACCGTCTTGACGAGAACAACATTTTCTTCTTTTTTGACCATCACTCTCCCATTTTGCCCCTATGGCCATAGGCACAAAATGGCCAAAAAATTTTTGCTTCAAAATTTAACTTTTTTGACCCAGAAAATTGCTTTTGAGCCGTATTCATATAGTGGTGTGGTTTTTAGCTTCAGTTTTGATGCCTGAGAGTGAAAAAATTGGCATTGTTTTTCCGTATGCTATAGCATAGGCAGTGTTGTTGCATACAAAAGGTTTTTGCACTGCTGTACTGCTCAAATATCAAAACTGAACCTAAAAACAACACCACTATATAAATACGGCCCAGAATAAATTTTCTGGGCCAAAAAATTTTTTTGGTTATTTTTTGCTCTTTTTTTGTTTATTTTTGCCTATGCTTTAGGGGCAAAATGGGAGATTTCCTTTTGAACCT
>JASANA010011516.1:0-38454 GCA_030248095.1 Ptycholaimellus sp. GST1_10
CTCTGTGCTGTTCGCCATGCAACCAATGCATAGTTTGCAGAGGTGCAGCAAAGGCTCCAGCTTCTCTGTGCTGTTGGCGTTACGCCGATTTGGCGTTACGCCGATATGGCGTTACGCCGATTCGGCATTACGCCAAATCGGCGTTACGCCGATTCGGCGTTATGCCATTTCGGCGTTACGCCGTTTAGGCATTACGCCATTTCGGCGTTACGCCACATAGATTGCAGAAGTGCAGCAAAGGCTTCAGCTTCTCTGTGCTGTTTGCCATGCAACCAATGCATAGATTGCAAAGGTGCAGCAAAGGCTCCAGCTTCTCTCTGCTGTTTGCCATGCAACCAATGCATAGATTGCAGAGGTGCAGCAAAGGCTTCAGCTTCTCTGTGCTGTTCGCCATGCAACCAATGCATAGATTGCAGAGGTGCAGCAAAGGCTCCAGCTTCTCTGTGCTGTTCGCCATGCAACCAATGCATAGATTGCAGAGGTGCAGCAAAGGCTCCAGCTTACTCTGTGCTGTTCGCCATGCAACCAATGCATAGATTGCAGAGGTGCATCAAAGGCTCCAGCTTACTCTGTGCTGTTCGCCATGCAACCAATGCATAGATTGCAGAGGTGCAGCAAAGGCTCCAGCTTACTCTGTGCTGTTCGCCATGCAACCAATGCATAGATTGCAGAGGTGCAGCAAAGGCTCCAGCTTACTCTGTGCTGTTCGCCATGCAACCAATGCATAGATTGCAGAGGTGCAGCAAAGGCTCCAGCTTACTCTGTGCTGTTCGCCATGCAACCAATGCATAGATTGCAGAGGTGCAGCAAAGGCTCCAGCTTCTCTGTGCTGTTCGCCATGCAACCAATGCATAGATTGCAGAGGTGCAGCAAAGGCTCCAGCTTACTCTGTGCTGTTCGCCATGCAACCAATGCATAGATTGCAGAGGTGCAGCAAAGGCTCCAGCTTACTCTGTGCTGTTCGCCATGCAACCAATGCATAGATTGCAGAGGTGCAGCAATGGCTCCAGCTTACTCTGTGCTGTTCGCCATGCAACCAATGCATAGATTGCAGAGGTGCAGCAAAGGCTCCAGCTTACTCTGTGCTGTTCGCCATGCAACCAATGCATAGATTGCAGAGGTGCATCAAAGGCTCCAGCTTACTCTGTGCTGTTCGCCATGCAACCAATGCATAGTTTGCAGAGGTGCAGCAAAGGCTCCAGCTTCTCTGTGCTGTTGGCGTTACGCCGATTCGGCGTTACGCCGATATGGCGTTACGCCGATTCGGCGTTACGCCGATTCAGCGTTACGCCGATTCGGCGTTACGCCATTTCGGCGTTACGCCGTTTAGGCGTTACGCCATTTCGGCGTTACGCCACATAGATTGCAGAAGTGCAGCAAAGGCTTCAGCTTCTCTGTGCTGTTTGCCATGCAACCAATGCATAGATTGCAAAGGTGCAGCAAAGGCTCCAGCTTCTCTCTGCTGTTCGCCATGCAACCAATGCATAGATTGCAGAGGTGCAGCAAAGGCTTCAGCTTCTCTGTGCTGTTCGCCATGCAACCAATGCATAGATTGCAGAGGTGCAGCAAAGGCTCCAGCTTCTCTGTGCTGTTCGCCATGCAACCAATGCATAGATTGCAGAGGTGCAGCAAAGGCTCCAGCTTACTCTGTGCTGTTCGCCATGCAACCAATGCATAGATTGCAGAGGTGCAGCAAAGGCTCCAGCTTACTCTGTGCTGTTCGCCATGCAACCAATGCATAGATTGCAGAGGTGCAGCAATGGCTCCAGCTTACTCTGTGCTGTTCGCCATGCAACCAATGCATAGATTGCAGAGGTGCAGCAAAGGCTCCAGCTTACTCTGTGCTGTTCGCCATGCAACCAATGCATAGATTGCAGAGGTGCATCAAAGGCTCCAGCTTACTCTGTGCTGTTCGCCATGCAACCAATGCATAGTTTGCAGAGGTGCAGCAAAGGCTCCAGCTTCTCTGTGCTGTTGGCTTTACGCCGATTCGGCGTTACGCCGATATGGCGTTACGCCGATTCGGCGTTACGCCGATTCAGCGTTACGCCGATTCGGCGTTACGCCATTTCGGCGTTACGCCGTTTAGGCGTTACGCCATTTCGGCGTTACGCCGTTTAGGCGTTACGCCATTTTGGCGTTACGCCACATAGATTGCAGAAGTGCAGCAAAGGCTTCAGCTTCTCTGTGCTGTTTGCCATGCAACCAATGCATAGATTGCAAAGGTGCAGCAAAGGCTCCAGCTTCTCTCTGCTGTTCGCCATGCAACCAATGCATAGATTGCAGAGGTGCAGCAAAGGCTTCAGCTTCTCTGTGCTGTTCGCCATGCAACCAATGCATAGATTGCAGAGGTGCAGCAAAGGCTCCAGCTTCTCTGTGCTGTTCGCCATGCAACCAATGCATAGATTGCAGAGGTGCAGCAAAGGCTCCAGCTTACTCTGTGCTGTTCGCCATGCAACCAATGCATAGATTGCAGAGGTGCAGCAAAGGCTCCAGCTTACTCTGTGCTGTTCGCCATGCAACCAATGCATAGATTGCAGAGGTGCAGCAAAGGCTCCAGCTTACTCTGTGCTGTTCGCCATGCAACCAATGCATAGATTGCAGAGGTGCAGCAAAGGCTCCAGCTTCTCTGTGCTGTTGGCGTTACGCCGATTCGGCGTTACGCCGATATGGCGTTACGCCGATTCGGCGTTACGCCGATTCAGCGTTACGCCGATTCGGCGTTACGCCATTTCGGCGTTACGCCGTTTAGGCGTTACGCCATTTCGGCGTTACGCCACATAGATTGCAGAAGTGCAGCAAAGGCTTCAGCTTCTCTGTGCTGTTTGCCATGCAACCAATGCATAGATTGCAAAGGTGCAGCAAAGGCTCCAGCTTCTCTCTGCTGTTCGCCATGCAACCAATGCATAGATTGCAGAGGTGCAGCAAAGGCTTCAGCTTCTCTGTGCTGTTCGCCATGCAACCAATGCATAGATTGCAGAGGTGCAGCAAAGGCTCCAGCTTCTCTGTGCTGTTCGCCATGCAACCAATGCATAGATTGCAGAGGTGCAGCAAAGGCTCCAGCTTACTCTGTGCTGTTCGCCATGCAACCAATGCATAGATTGCAGAGGTGCAGCAAAGGCTCCAGCTTACTCTGTGCTGTTCGCCATGCAACCAATGCATAGATTGCAGAGGTGCAGCAAAGGCTCCAGCTTACTCTGTGCTGTTCGCCATGCAACCAATGCATAGATTGCAGAGGTGCATCAAAGGCTCCAGCTTACTCTGTGCTGTTCGCCATGCAACCAATGCATAGTTTGCAGAGGTGCAGCAAAGGCTCCAGCTTCTCTGTGCTGTTGGCGTTACGCCGATTCGGCGTTACGCCGATTCGGCGTTACGCCATTTCGGCGTTACGCCATTTCGGCGTTACGCCATTTCGGCGTTACGCCGTTTAGGCGTTACGCCATTTCGGCGTTACGCCGTTTAGGCGTTACGCCATTTCGGCGTTACGCCACATAGATTGCAGAAGTGCAGCAAAGGCTTCAGCTTCTCTGTGCTGTTTGCCATGCAACCAATGCATAGATTGCAAAGGTGCAGCAAAGGCTCCAGCTTCTCTCTGCTGTTCGCCATGCAACCAATGCATAGATTGCAGAGGTGCAGCAAAGGCTTCAGCTTCTCTGTGCTGTTCGCCATGCAACCAATGCATAGATTGCAGAGGTGCAGCAAAGGCTCCAGCTTCTCTGTGCTGTTCGCCATGCAACCAATGCATAGATTGCAGAGGTGCAGCAAAGGCTCCAGCTTACTCTGTGCTGTTCGCCATGCAACCAATGCATAGATTGCAGAGGTGCAGCAAAGGCTCCAGCTTACTCTGTGCTGTTCGCCATGCAACCAATGCATAGATTGCAGAGGTGCAGCAAAGGCTCCAGCTTACTCTGTGCTGTTCGCCATGCAACCAATGCATAGTTTGCAGAGGTGCAGCAAAGGCTCCAGCTTCTCTGTGCTGTTGGCGTTACGCCGATTCGGCGTTACGCCGATTCGGCGTTACGCCGATATGGCGTTACGCCGATTCGGCGTTACGCCGATTCAGCGTTACGCCGATTCGGCATTACGCCATTTCGGCGTTACGCCGTTTAGGCGTTACGCCATTTCAGCGTTACGCCACATAGATTGCAGAGTCCAAGCCCCTCGCTTCGCCATGCAACCAATGCATAGAGAAGGTGCAGCAAAGGCTTCAGCTTCTCTGTGCTGTTCGCCATGCAACCAATGCATAGATTGCAGAGGTGCAGCAAAGGCTCCAGCTTACTCTGTGCTGTTCGCCATGCAACCAATGCATAGATTGCAGAGGTGCAGCAAAGGCTCCAGCTTCTCTGTGCTGTTGGCTTACGCCATTCGGCGTTACGCCATATGGCTTACGCCATTCGGCTACGCCATCGCACGCCTCCACGCCATTCCTTACCCTTCGTTCGCCATGCAACCCATGCATAGATTGCAGAGGTGCAGCAAAGGCTCCAGCTTCTCTGTGCTGTTCGCCATGCAACCAATGCATAGATTGCAGAGGTGCAGCAAAGGCTCCAGCTTACTCTGTGCTGTTCGCCATGCAACCAATGCATAGATTGCAGAGGTGCAGCAAAGGCTCCAGCTTACTCTGTGCTGTTCGCCATGCAACCAATGCATAGATTGCAGAGGTGCAGCAAAGGCTCCAGCTTACTCTGTGCTGTTCGCCATGCAACCAATGCATAGATTGCAGAGGTGCAGCAAAGGCTCCAGCTTCTCTGTGCTGTTCGCCATGCAACCAATGCATAGATTGCAGAGGTGCAGCAAAGGCTCCAGCTTACTCTGTGCTGTTCGCCATGCAACCAATGCATAGATTGCAGAGGTGCATCAAAGGCTCCAGCTTACTCTGTGCTGTTCGCCATGCAACCAATGCATAGTTTGCAGAGGTGCAGCAAAGGCTCCAGCTTCTCTGTGCTGTTGGCGTTACGCCGATTCGGCGTTACGCCGATATGGCGTTACGCCGATTCGGCGTTACGCCGATTCAGCGTTACGCCGATTCGGCGTTACGCCATTTCGGCGTTACGCCGTTTAGGCGTTACGCCATTTCGGCGTTACGCCACATAGATTGCAGAAGTGCAGCAAAGGCTTCAGCTTCTCTGTGCTGTTTGCCATGCAACCAATGCATAGATTGCAAAGGTGCAGCAAAGGCTCCAGCTTCTCTCTGCTGTTCGCCATGCAACCAATGCATAGATTGCAGAGGTGCAGCAAAGGCTTCAGCTTCTCTGTGCTGTTCGCCATGCAACCAATGCATAGATTGCAGAGGTGCAGCAAAGGCTCCAGCTTCTCTGTGCTGTTCGCCATGCAACCAATGCATAGATTGCAGAGGTGCAGCAAAGGCTCCAGCTTACTCTGTGCTGTTCGCCATGCAACCAATGCATAGATTGCAGAGGTGCAGCAAAGGCTCCAGCTTACTCTGTGCTGTTCGCCATGCAACCAATGCATAGATTGCAGAGGTGCAGCAATGGCTCCAGCTTACTCTGTGCTGTTCGCCATGCAACCAATGCATAGATTGCAGAGGTGCAGCAAAGGCTCCAGCTTACTCTGTGCTGTTCGCCATGCAACCAATGCATAGATTGCAGAGGTGCATCAAAGGCTCCAGCTTACTCTGTGCTGTTCGCCATGCAACCAATGCATAGTTTGCAGAGGTGCAGCAAAGGCTCCAGCTTCTCTGTGCTGTTACCAGGCGTTACGCCGATTCAGCGTTACGCCGATATGGCGTTACGCCGATTCGGCGTTACTCCGATTCAGCGTTACGCCGATTCAGCGTTACGCCATTTCGGCGTTACGCCGTTTAGGCGTTACGCCATTTCGGCGTTACGCCACATAGATTGCAGAAGTGCAGCAAAGGCTTCAGCTTCTCTGTGCTGTTTGCCATGCAACCAATGCATAGATTGCAAAGGTGCAGCAAAGGCTTCAGCTTCTCTGTGCTGTTCGCCATGCAACCAATGCATAGATTGCAGAGGTGCAGCAAAGGCTCCAGCTTCTAGGTGCTGTTCGCCATTCAACCAATGCATAGATTGCATAGGTGCAGCAATGGCTCCAGCTTTCTCTGTGCTGTTCGCCATGCAACCAATGCATAGATTGCAGAGGTGCAGCAAAGGCTCCAGCTTACTCTGTGCTGTTCGCCATGCAACCAATGCATAGATTGCAGAGGTGCATCAAAGGCTCCAGCTTACTCTGTGCTGTTCGCCATGCAACCAATGCATAGTTTGCAGAGGTGCAGCAAAGGCTCCAGCTTCTCTGTGCTGTTGGCGTTACGCCGATTCGGCGTTACGCCGATATGGCGTTACGCCGATTCGGCGTTACGCCGATATGGCGTTACGCCGATTCGGCGTTACGCCGATTCAGCGTTACGCCGATTCGGCGTTACGCCATTTCGGCGTTACGCCATTTCGGCGTTACGCCACATAGATTGAAGAAGTGCAGCAAAGGCTTCAGCTTCTCTGTGCTGTTTGCCATGCAACCAATGCATAGATTGCAAAGGTGCAGCAAAGGCTTCAGCTTCTCTCTGTTGTTCGCCATGCAACCAATGCATAGATTGCAGAGGTGCAGCAAAGGCTTCAGCTTCTCTGTGCTGTTCGCCATGCAACCCATGCATAGATTGCAGAGGTGCAGCAAAGGCTCCAGCTTCTCTGTGCTGTTCGCCATCAACCAATGCAAGATTGCAGAGGTCAGCAAAGGCTCCAGCTACTCTGTGCGTTCGCCATGCAACCAATGCAAGATCAGAGGGCAGCAAAGGCTCCAGCTTCTCTTCTGTTGCCATCAACACATAATTCAAGGTGACAAAGCTCAGCTTCTCTTCGTTCGCATGACATGCATAGATTCAAGGTGCAGCAAAGGCTCGCTTCTCTTGCTGTTCGCCATGCAACCATGCATAGATTGCAGAGGTGCAGCAAAGGCTCCAGCTTCTCTGTGCTGTTCGCCATGCAACCAATGCATAGATTGCAGAGGTGCAGCAAAGGCTCCAGCTTACTCTGTGCTGTTCGCCATGCAACCAATGCATAGATTGCAGAGGTGCAGCAAAGGCTCCAGCTTACTCTGTGCTGTTCGCCATGCAACCAATGCATAGTTTGCAGAGGTGCAGCAAAGGCTCCAGCTTACTCTGTGCTGTTCGCCATGCAACCAATGCATAGTTTGCAGAGGTGCAGCAAAGGCTCCAGCTTCTCTGTGCTGTTGGCGTTACGCCGATTCGGCGTTACGCCGATATGGCGTTACGCCGATTCGGCGTTACGCCAATTCAGCGTTACACCGATTCGGCGTTACGCCATTTCGGCGTTACGCCGATTAGGCGTTACGCCATTTCGGCGTTACACCACATAGATTGCAGAAGTGCAGCAAAGGCTTCAGCTTCTCTGTGCTGTTTGCCATGCAACCAATGCATAGATTGCAAAGGTGCAGCAAAGGCTCCAGCTTCTCTCTGCTGTTCGCCATGCAACCAATGCATAGATTGCAGAGGTGCAGCAAAGGCTTCAGCTTCTCTGTGCTGTTCGCCATGCAACCAATGCATAGATTGCAGAGGTGCAGCAAAGGCTCCAGCTTCTCTGTGCTGTTCGCCATGCAACCAATGCATAGATTGCAGAGGTGCAGCAAAGGCTCCAGCTTACTCTGTGCTGTTCGCCATGCAACCAATGCATAGATTGCAGAGGTGCAGCAAAGGCTCCAGCTTACTCTGTGCTGTTCGCCATGCAACCAATGCATAGATTGCAGAGGTGCAGCAAAGGCTCCAGCTTACTCTGTGCTGTTCGCCATGCAACCAATGCATAGATTGCAGAGGTGCAGCAAAGGCTCCAGCTTACTCTGTGCTGTTCGCCATGCAACCAATGCATAGATTGCAGAGGTGCAGCAAAGGCTCCAACTTACTCTGTGCTGTTCGCCATGCAACCAATGCATAGATTGCAGAGGTGCAGCAAAGGCTTCAGCTTCTCTGTGCTGTTGGCGTTACGCCGATTCGGCGTTACGCCGATATGGCGTGACGCCGATTTGGCGTTACGCCGATTCAGCATTACGCCGATTCGGCGTTACGCCATTTCGGCGTTACGCCGTTTAGGCGTTACGCCATTTCGGCGTTACGCCACATAGATTGCAGAAGTGCAGCAAAGGCTTCAGCTTCTCTGTGCTGTTCGCCATGCAACCAATGCATAGATTGCAGAAGTGCAGCAAAGGCTTCAGCTTCTCTGTGCTGTTCGCCATGCAACCAATGCATAGATTGCAGAGGTGCAGCAAAGGCTTCAGCTTCTCTGTGCTGTTTGCCGTTTAGTGTAAAAAAATGGTTATTCTCAATGTATAATAGACAATAATACAATATCCCATATTGTTTAACCCATAATATTGTATGTATAACGGGACTTATACCATATTCTAATGTGAATGTATGTATATTTTTCGGGACCTCTGTATTGTAATGTGAATGTATGTATAATTTTTGAAAAAAACGGCAACACTGGGGAGCTCTTGGAGCTCTGCTGACTCTTCCTCCTGTTGGCAAAGGTTCAGGTCGCCGCATACCAGGAGTGGGCCTGCCTCGAGCCCCACAAGGAAGTCAGCAAAGCATTGTAGCCAGGCCGAAGCTGCTTCAGTGTTTCTGCTGACGCTTGGAGGGCGGTAGACGCTGACCATGGTAAGGGCGCCGATCTTCATTGCCAGGGCTTCTAGGTCTCCAGTTCCGCAGGCAGCACAGGTGGCGAAGGTTCCTTCCCGGGTGATGATGGCAACGCCACCACCACTTCTTCCTCGCCGGTCTCGCCTCTCAAGCCAGTATCCTGGCAGCTCGATGTCTTCTGAAGCACTTTTGCCTCCAGTTTTGGTCTCCTGGAGGAGAAGCACATCCAGTTCTTCCACTGCTGCCAGTAGCTCTAGCTCATTTCGTCTGGCCAGCAGACCATTGATGTTGACTGATGCAAACCTCAGTTTGCTGCCTGGTTTCTTGGTTTTCTGGCCATTCTGGATGTTTGGACCAAGCCTGATTCTGGTGAGCGGAATGCGGCAGGGGAGATGGAGGGGCTTGTCAGCTGGCTGGCAGAGGGACTCGCAGCTGGGTGCCAACTTCGCTTTTTGCGCTTGCTCTTGGGCAGAGGCGGCGGGAATGGCAGAGCCAGGCTGGAGGTGACTAGGCTGAGCTGTGATCTTCAGTCCTAGAAGCGGGAGGCGGCAGATGATTTTTGGCTTATCGCCTTGCACAGCCTCCTCTGCTTCCTTCGCTCCCTTCGCTTTTTCCGCTTGCTCTGGTGGCAGAGGCGGCGGGAAGAACGGCATCATTCCCTTCGCTTTTTGCGCTTGCTTTGGAAGCAGAGGCGGCGGGAAGAATGGCATCATTCCCATCGCTTTTTGCGCTTGCCCTAGGGACAGAGGCGGCGGGAAGAATGGCATCGCTTCCTTCGCTTGTTGCGCTTGCCCTTGGGGCAGAGGCTTGCCCTTGGGGCAGAGGCTTGCCCTTGGGGCAGAGGCTTGCCCTTGGGGCAGAGGCTTGCCCTTGGGGCAGAGGCTTGCCCTTGGGGCAGAGGCTTGCCCTTGGGGCAGAGGCTTGCCCTTGGGGCAGAGGACTCATGGAGGACTCATGGTTGCACTCATGGAGGAAGATTGATCGCGGAGGATCCGAGCACCGGCTGGCTGAGGACGGACTGGATGAGCTGTGGCAAATACGACCTTCCGGCTAGCCGATCCCAGCCTTTCCTCACACATCCCCAAATCCAGCAGCAGACAATGCTCCTGTTCCAATCATTGCAATCTGTTTTAACAGAGAAAACAGAGAAATCAATGGCCTGATGAACCTGCTCCTGACGAGGACTTTGGTAGGGCGTTCGGCTGGATGCAGTGGATGGGATGGATGAAAGGCTGGCGCAGGCAGTAGCAGCTCCAAATGGTGGAGCTCCAAGGTATGAAACTGTGGCTTTGTTTGATAAAGAGATTTGGCGTACCGCTTTGCTTGCCCTGACGAGGAGAGCTGGGAAGTCGTGGGCTGCTGCATTTGGCCTTGCAGACGATGGAGCGATGGTGCAGATGAGTGTGGCGGTAGAGACGCGAAGTGTCAGAAGCGGTAACTGGCATTGGCATGAGGGTTGAGCATCCTCAATGAGTTCCCTTTCAACAAAATCACATCAACTTTAATCTTCATCTGTTTAAAATCTGTTTTTTTTGTGCATCTGTATTAGAACTCCCAAGCGACCCAAGTATTGGGCCCTGGGGGCACCTGAAAATAGGGGCCCTGGGGGCACCTGAATATAGGGGCCCCAGGGCCCCCAGGTCCCCTAATTTCAGACGTTACCATTCCTGCCATTTTCGCTACATATGGGAATTTTTTCCTACCCATAATGCAAACTGGATTCGCAAGAAAGCTTGATGATTGAACAGTTCTAAGACCGTAAAGTAACGTAACGTAAAGTAACATAGACTACAGTAAAGTAATTTAGAGTTATTAGACCGTGCCATAAAGTTTTCACTCTCTTGGCCTTTTGCCGGTTTTGACGCTTTCCACGGTTTTGTTTTCGAATACTAGATTGAAAACAAGGTATTCTCGGCTGTTGCCAAGATGCGCGGCCTTTGTTCCAGATAATAAGCTAAGCAATTCCTTTTAACTGCTTTAAGATACTGCCGCAGCAAATGTATCTGCCAAATCTAAGCTGAGTTTATTGAAAAACCAGTAATTTACGGATGTTCGAAATTTTGAAACATCAAGATTTTAGGTTCTTGACTATAAATCAAGAAATAATAAATGTGTCGAAATAAATGTTCAATATATCACCATAAGAGACGTACATGCCAAAATTCAACTGATTTCATTGAAAAACCATCAATTTATGGATGTTCAAATTTTTGAAACATCAAGAATTTAGGTTTTTGGCCATAAACTGAGAAATAACAAATATTTCGGAAATTCCTTTTGCCAGCTTCAAGATACCATTTCGACGGACGTACCTGCCAAAAACCAGCCAATTTCGTTGAAAAACCAGTGATTTATGAATTTTCGTACTTTGAAACATCAAAAAATTGAGTTTTGGGCAAAAATCGAAAAATTACGTCAAGCCCAAAAAATGGCCTGGAGATATCACCCAGGCGGACTTTCATGCAAAAATGGTGAGTCGCTGAGTCCCGAAAGGTAGAGTCCCCAGCCGCCAGTTGGCTCCCCGTTCTTCATGTACACGTCTAGCTTTGGTTTGCTGACATTTGTGTTCTGCTCCCAGGGGCTGTTTCCTTGATAGCGGGCGGAAACTTTGGAGGGATAGGCGTAGACTTCCGTCATCCCAGGCAGCGTGGTTTCCAGCTTGGCGAAGATGAGAGGGCCCTTAACGGTGAAGTCTCCCTTTGGCTTCACACCGACCAGCCAACTGACGCTGAGCCCGTTGATGACGGTGGTGTAGGTGGTGTCGGGGAGGAGCCATTTTTTGCGCTCCTTGATATGTGCGTAGTCTTGGCAGGGGATGCTGAAGACCAATCTGAACTCGAGCATATTTTCATCGCCCATCTTGGCTCTTTTCCTAACTCAAGGAATGACTGTTGAAAGCCGTCTTTTAAATGTTGTGGCTGCTTCAATTGTTTTGCGCAAATCTTTATGGCGCCTATACGGAAAAGCCTTTGACGAGGTCTTTGGTAAACTAGTTTTGGATAAATGTCTCTATAAAAGGCATGCATAATTATTCTGGATGCATTGCAGGTGCAGAAGCATTAATGCATGATTTATCGGCACGCTTTTTGTTAAGACCATCGCAATTTCATGCCCCTACCTGAAATCCATACCAATACCCATACGTCAATACTCCATACTTTTAGGCATATTTTCATACCTGACCCTACATTTTGCCAATTTTATTTAAAATTTCATGCTACAATTTTGAAACTGACCACATGGGGTTACGTTTTGGACAATTCTGCGTCAAAATTTGGCCATTTTCGAGGCATGGTAACGTCTGAAATTAGGGGCCCCCGGGGCCCCTACTTTTAGGGGTTCCCGGGGACTGTCAATTTTTTTATGTCCTAGTGTCCTAGGGTCCTAGGTTTTTTGACGATTCATGAAAGAAATGTAGAGGTGGAGCTTTTTGAGAAAATTATCACGTCTGCAATATGAAAGCATCTTTGGAAGTAGGGCTAGGCGACTGCTGTTCTGTTCTTCGACAGAGGTGTTGATGGTGGAAAGAGGTGTGTTCTTGTAGCTGGAGAAGTGGTAAGCAGAGGAGCAGGATGTGTGGTTGAAGCAGTGAAAGGCATCTGTGATGAATCCAGTTTTCCTGAAGTAACGTGGCTCCCATGCCAAGGCAGTATCGTCTTCCATCTGAAAGGTTGAATACTGCTACACTTCAATGGATAAAAGTGGACAAAAGGCAAGATACTTGAAAGGTGGTTTTTTTTTTTTTTTTTTTTTTTTTTTTTTTTTATTTCTTTATCTGCACGAGCAATAAAGGCTGTATGGCATCGTCAAACGAGGAGGTCAGGAAATGGGCAAAGACATGATTAGAAAGTGAGGGATTTGAGAGTTGGGGGAGGGATATGGGTGAAAAGCTGTTCTGCCGCTCTGCGCGCTGCTTCTTCCGTTTGGACTTGCTGCTTTGGGTTGGAGTAGCCCGCTTCTTTCCAGGGTAGTGCATTCCAAAGTTGGCGGAGTCTATTGGGTTGTAGGCGGTCCAGCCGCTCCCAGCCTGTGCTCAGCTCTTCTACTTTCCACTGGCTGGTAGTTGCCTCTTCTGCCTCAGCTGAGGCACGCACTGCCCCTCGGGTAGCATGCTGGTGCCGTGGTCTTGGCAGAGGCTGGGAGTCTTCTTTCAGCCAGTGCCCGTAGGCTCGTCCCCTAGCCAGGCATCGCCAGGTGAAGAGGAAGGTGTGGAGGAAGAGGCTCCAGGAGAAGCTGGGGAGGTTAGCCTTTGCAAGGACAGACGCCCTGTCTGAGTCCCAGTCCTGGAGGGCCACGCGAGCTTGCCTAGCAAAGGTGGAGCGGAGCTTCTCTGCCGTTCCAGACGTAGATGGTGGGCAGGGGGCAAGGGAGTGGAGGATCAGTCCACCCACTTTCTGGGCCACGGCAATGCGGGTGGCTTGAGGGTGGCCAGCGAGGAGCCTTCGGAGAACTGCTTGGGCTGCTTTGGCCATTCCACAGGTTCGCTTCCAGTGAGAATTGAAACTGAGAAGCTTGTCATGGATGACCCCCAGGTATTTCAGTTCCGCCTTGGGAGGCACCTCAGCTCCAGCAAAGAGCAGAGGGCTGGGGAGATGGCAATGTCTGGGTGAAATAGACACCACCAGCAGTTGCGTCTTTCCTGCATGCAACTGGAGCCCAAAGCCAGACAGGTGTTCGCGCAGTTGGTGCAAGTCCTCTTCCAGGAGCCTTACATCTTCCTCCTTGCTAATGGGACGCACTAGAAGGGTATCGTCCGCATAGGCCTGGATGTGAGTGCCGCGATGATAGGAAAGTTGGAGGGCAGAGTCCACAGTGGCGTTGTAGAGGCTTGGGCCAAGTAGGCTGCCCTGAGGAACCCCAGATGTGGCAGGCTTCCTGCTCGATTTCTCAGTGCCAACTCGAACCGTGAAGCTCCTCCCTTCTAGCCAGCTGGCAACTGTGTTGGTGAGGTGGGGTGGAGTTGCTCTTTTTTGGAGTGTGGTGATGATGGCAGAGTGTGAGAGAGAGTCGAAGGCCCTCTTCACATCCACGCTCACAACTGCCACTCGCACCGCTGCCTGTCCACTGCCTGCCTCGATCACTGCATGTTGGAGGCAGATCAGAGCATCACTGCAGCCGCTTCTTGCCTTGAAACCAAACTGGCGACAGCTGGTAACCAGGTAGGGTTGCAGACGGGTGAGCAGGAGCTTCTCCCAGAGCTTGGACAGAGAGGGCAGAAGGCTGATGGGCCTGAAGTCTTCAGTGGAGCGGCAATTGGGCTTCTTTGGAATAGGCACCACCTCCGCTTCTTTCCAGCTGGCTGGGACTTTTTGGGTGAGGAGTGTGGCATTGGCAAGGGAGGCGATGGCACCAGCAATTGTAGGGCCAACCTGCTTGAGGAAGCGCCCAGGAAGATCTTCTCGTGGCACTGCCTTTCTACCCTTCAGCTTCCTGATGGCTACTGCTGCTTCTTCTGCCGTGAAGAGATCGTGGTGCTGTGGTGCGCCTGTTGCACGCTCCAGCACTCCGGAGTCAGGGCTGTGCTTGCTGGCAAAGACTTCTGCCAAGGCTTCAGCCTTCGCCTTGTCTGAGGTGAGCAGTTGGCCTTGGTGCTGGAGGACTGGGAGCGAGGGTCTTCTTCCTTGGGCAAGGCGTCGGGGCAGGGATGTGAGACATTTTTCTTGTTCTGCCTTCTCGATTTCCTGGATGACATGTTCCTTCTTGGCCTTGTTGATGGCGTCCCGTTTCTTGGCTTTGGCTACGACGTAGGCCCTCTTCAAAGATCGGTTTTCTGGGTCGGCTTTATGCCACCTCCAGGCACGATCCTGTTCTTTGGAGAGCGTGAGGCAGGTTCCTGTGATGTATGGCTGCTTTCTGGGCTTCACTAGACGGGCCTGGGTGCGGGGGACTGCGGAGTAGATGGATTCCCAGAGCCTTGCTTCTAGGGCTGCCAGTGTGCTTTCAGGCTCTCTGCTCTGCGGCAGGCGGGTAGTGAGTGCTCGATATCCTCCTTCCTCGTCTTCCAGCAGCTTTTCGACTGCTCTTTCCCAGCAGGCCTGCTCCCACTTCCAGCGGGCTGGAATCAGCATCTTCTTTGCTTCTCTTCTGGGTGCTTCTGCAGAGAAGAGCAGGGTGGCGTGGCCATTTGCCGCTTTTTCAAGCGGGGCAGCGAGACGGAAGGGCTTGTTGAGGAAGAGTTCTCTGGCCCAAGCGTAGTCTATGGCCCGCTTTGCATGAGTCTTCTGCTGGCTGTTAGGAAGGGGGCTTAGTCCAAGGCTTCTGAGGAGCTCTTGGAGCTCTGCTGACTCTTCCTCCTGTTGGCAAAGGTTCAGGTCGCCGCATACCAGGAGTGGGCCTGCCTCGAGCCCCACAAGGAAGTCAGCAAAGCATTGTAGCCAGGCCGAAGCTGCTTCAGTGTTTCTGCTGACGCTTGGAGGGCGGTAGACGCTGACCATGGTAAGGGCGCCGATCTTCATTGCCAGGGCTTCTAGGTCTCCAGTTCCGCAGGCAGCACAGGTGGCGAAGGTTCCTTCCCGGGTGATGATGGCAACGCCACCACCACTTCTTCCTCGCCGGTCTCGCCTCTCAAGCCAGTATCCTGGCAGCTCGATGTCTTCTGAAGCACTTTTGCCTCCAGTTTTGGTCTCCTGGAGGAGAAGCACATCCAGTTCTTCCACTGCTGCCAGTAGCTCTAGCTCATTTCGTCTGGCCAGCAGACCATTGATGTTGACTGATGCAAACCTCAGTTTGCTGCCTGGTTTCTTGGTTTTCTGGCCATTCTGGATGTTTGGACCAAGCCTGATTCTGGTGAGCGGAATGCGGCAGGGGAGATGGAGGGGCTTGTCAGCTGGCTGGCAGAGGGACTCGCAGCTGGGTGCCAACTTCGCTTTTTGCGCTTGCTCTTGGGCAGAGGCGGCGGGAATGGCAGAGCCAGGCTGGAGGTGACTAGGCTGAGCTGTGATCTTCAGTCCTAGAAGCGGGAGGCGGCAGATGATTTTTGGCTTATCGCCTTGCACAGCCTCCTCTGCTTCCTTCGCTCCCTTCGCTTTTTCCGCTTGCTCTGGTGGCAGAGGCGGCGGGAAGAACGGCATCATTCCCTTCGCTTTTTGCGCTTGCTTTGGAAGCAGAGGCGGCGGGAAGAATGGCATCATTCCCATCGCTTTTTGCGCTTGCCCTAGGGACAGAGGCGGCGGGAAGAATGGCATCGCTTCCTTCGCTTGTTGCGCTTGCCCTTGGGGCAGAGGCTTGCCCTTGGGGCAGAGGCTTGCCCTTGGGGCAGAGGCTTGCCCTTGGGGCAGAGGCTTGCCCTTGGGGCAGAGGCTTGCCCTTGGGGCAGAGGCTTGCCCTTGGGGCAGAGGCTTGCCCTTGGGGCAGAGGACTCATGGAGGACTCATGGTTGCACTCATGGAGGAAGATTGATCGCGGAGGATCCGAGCACCGGCTGGCTGAGGACGGACTGGATGAGCTGTGGCAAATACGACCTTCCGGCTAGCCGATCCCAGCCTTTCCTCACACATCCCCAAATCCAGCAGCAGACAATGCTCCTGTTCCAATCATTGCAATCTGTTTTAACAGAGAAAACAGAGAAATCAATGGCCTGATGAACCTGCTCCTGACGAGGACTTTGGTAGGGCGTTCGGCTGGATGCAGTGGATGGGATGGATGAAAGGCTGGCGCAGGCAGTAGCAGCTCCAAATGGTGGAGCTCCAAGGTATGAAACTGTGGCTTTGTTTGATAAAGAGATTTGGCGTACCGCTTTGCTTGCCCTGACGAGGAGAGCTGGGAAGTCGTGGGCTGCTGCATTTGGCCTTGCAGACGATGGAGCGATGGTGCAGATGAGTGTGGCGGTAGAGACGCGAAGTGTCAGAAGCGGTAACTGGCATTGGCATGAGGGTTGAGCATCCTCAATGAGTTCCCTTTCAACAAAATCACATCAACTTTAATCTTCATCTGTTTAAAATCTGTTTTTTTTGTGCATCTGTATTAGAACTCCCAAGCGACCCAAGTATTGGGCCCTGGGGGCACCTGAAAATAGGGGCCCTGGGGGCACCTGAATATAGGGGCCCCAGGGCCCCCCAGGTCCCCTAATTTCAGACGTTACCATTCCTGCCATTTTCGCTACATATGGGAATTTTTTCCTACCCATAATGCAAACTGGATTCGCAAGAAAGCTTGATGATTGAACAGTTCTAAGACCGTAAAGTAACGTAACGTAAAGTAACATAGACTACAGTAAAGTAATTTAGAGTTATTAGACCGTGCCATAAAGTTTTCACTCTCTTGGCCTTTTGCCGGTTTTGACGCTTTCCACGGTTTTGTTTTCGAATACTAGATTGAAAACAAGGTATTCTCGGCTGTTGCCAAGATGCGCGGCCTTTGTTCCAGATAATAAGCTAAGCAATTCCTTTTAACTGCTTTAAGATACTGCCGCAGCAAATGTATCTGCCAAATCTAAGCTGAGTTTATTGAAAAACCAGTAATTTACGGATGTTCGAAATTTTGAAACATCAAGATTTTAGGTTCTTGACTATAAATCAAGAAATAATAAATGTGTCGAAATAAATGTTCAATATATCACCATAAGAGACGTACATGCCAAAATTCAACTGATTTCATTGAAAAACCATCAATTTATGGATGTTCAAATTTTTGAAACATCAAGAATTTAGGTTTTTGGCCATAAACTGAGAAATAACAAATATTTCGGAAATTCCTTTTGCCAGCTTCAAGATACCATTTCGACGGACGTACCTGCCAAAAACCAGCCAATTTCGTTGAAAAACCAGTGATTTATGAATTTTCGTACTTTGAAACATCAAAAAATTGAGTTTTGGGCAAAAATCGAAAAATTACGTCAAGCCCAAAAAATGGCCTGGAGATATCACCCAGGCGGACTTTCATGCAAAAAATCAGCCAATTTCGTTGAAAAACCAGTGATTTATGAATTTTAGTAGTTTGAAACATCAAAAACTTGAGTTTTGGACGAAAATCGAAAAATTACGCCAAGCCCAAAAAATGGCCTGGAGATACCACCTAGGCGGACTTTCATGCAAAAAATCAGCCAATTTCGTTGAAAAACCGCGGAGGCCCGGCCCTGGACAGACATATATATATATATATATATATGCGGACAGACGGACGCAAAAATGGGGTAACTGGTTAAGCTGGCCTTGGCCGCCCGCCGCTTCGGGCAGGGCGCCAGAGCTCCTCCGGCCTCCGGGCACGGGTGCTACGGCCCCTACGCTTCGCCTAGCATGCTTCGCATGCTAGGCTACGCTGCGGGGCCTCCGCACCCATGCCCTCCGGCCTCCGGAGCTCTGACTGCCCTGCCCTCCGCGGCAGGCGGCCTTCGGCCGCGCAAAAATATCTCACCAGCAACATAAATGTAGAAATCCAGTATCAGGCAACGGATGTCTGAAACTTCCTGCAGCGGCCCCGGATTGGCTAAAAAGGACTGTGACTATAGTGGTGGATTCTTTCGCTGGCTAGGGCCTTGGATCTGCTGGCATCCTTGGAAGAAATAGGCACCTGTAAAGCATCTCAACCCCTCCTTCCGTCTTTTCCAATTCAAAGTCTCTTTCAAACGCTCCACCCGCAGGCGGTGGCTAAGCGATGCTCAGAGCAAGCGGACAAGAGCGCATACCTACATTTCTCCCTTCCATTTCCACCCATCCCCCTCCTTTCCACTGCCTCTTCCACCCGCCTTCCCCAGCTTCTCAGCCTTACCGCACATTCCTTCCGCCTCCCCCTTCCACCTACCCTCACCCTACCCACCTACACTCAGCCTCCACCTACACCCGCCCCCACCTGTCAATGCCACTCCAGCCCATTGCCCCATATTCCTTCTCGCCCTTATCGATTGCAGCTTTCACTTATGATCCCCTAAACCAAGCCCCACTCGTCGGTTACCCTGGGCAACTTTCTCACCATGCCTCCCTTTTTTCACCCATTCTTCCCATCCACACGCAAACCAAATGCATTCCCCGAATCCCGTCTAGCTCTCATTCCCTTCCGCTTTTCCTTTTCTTTTGTCATTAGTGTGATTTGATTTCTATGACTCAATGGATTGACTGTTGTCTTGAAATATAATTAGTTTGGTAACGAGGAGTTTGGAGAAAAGAAAGAAGCATGCTGTTCAATGGAGCAGCACGTGTGCGTGTGAACCAAGCGGGCCTACTCTACCACCCAGCCACCAGACGCCCTCTACCTCGAATCCTACCCTCCAATGCCCTCCCAGAACATCAGTGCACCATTTCCTTCCTTCCTTCAACCCTCACCTTCACCGTCCAGATGATCTTGAGGCGAGAGTTCCAAGTTTGCCAGCTGACGGGACGCAACATGACTACACTCGGCGTAGCTTTGGCTATCATGAGTACGCTTTCATTCTTACATCCTCATTCCGCTTCCATCCCTAAAGTCCCTGAGGCGGAAGCAAAATGATTGCAGCAATGTTGCTGGTGATGACAAGCTACGGCGGGAAGGAGATGAACAGTTGGTTCTATTCCGTCATCGTTCTCATGGGAGGTGCGTGAGATAGGTTGAGTGAAGGGCGTAGGCGATGTCGGTTTGAGGGATGTTCCTGCTGGTGCTGGGTCCGGTGATGGTCTGTCGCTTCCTCTTCCGCACTTACATCAGGGCCCAGGTGAGTCAGCTCGCTGCCGAGGCCGCCGTCCGTTCACGATCACGACATGTTCAGGTTACATCTCTTACTCAACTACTACTACTCCTACTCCAGCGCTACTGCTCCTACTCGAATTTAATGTCTTTGAGACGAACACGGGCGAGGAGCCTCGGAGCCCTGAGACGCCTGGCCAGCCCACTCCTGGCCAGCAGCTCTACGCCTGCCTCGTGCTGGGGCCTGGCCCAGACCCCGCCTTCCTGCCCCACCTTCCAACCCTCTCCAGTCCTCCTCCCCACCTACCCTCCTACGACCAAGCATTGCAGGTCACACCTCTCTCTTACACCAACTTCACTCACCTCCCTCCACTCTTTGAAGGCAGCAGCGAAGTGGGAGGCACCGCCACCGGCCTATGCGTCTGTGGTGCTCGGGGGCCCGTCCAACTTGGCCGCTCCATCCGAGGACTCTGCTGATGCCCCTCCCCGCTATGTCTCTACCCTATCTCTCGCTTCTTCCCACCAACCACCTCCCCAACCTCACCAGCCTCCCTCACCCTCCTCCTCCAGTCCTCCACAATCCCCTTCTCCACCTCCTCTCTCATCGCATCAACCTACTGACACATAAAGTATATTGCTTATGCTCTTTTTATCTCCCCTCTCAATAACTCAACAACGAAATTACTTCTGCCCTTGCAATTTACAATCGAAGCTTTACTCTGTGCTATTTTTTCTTTCCATTGCTGTCAACAATCGTATGTGCAAGCTTGTGCAGTTTTGTATGCATTGAATATTTGGCTAATGGTTTTTTTGCGACAGAAAGAATTGTTTCAATGTGGAAATGAGAAAGAAAATGACAACCAAAGTCGCGTGCAGTGGTAGAGAGGAAGGGTGAGGCAGGGAAGGCGGGTGAATGAAGCCTGTGCCCGGGCGTGTGCTTTAGTGCCTAGGTATTTGAAAGGGTGCAGGGCCTGCTAGCTGAGCGCACATTCACGCCAGCCCTGGCCTGCTGCACTCTGCCCCCTTCCCTTCCTCACTTGCCCTTCCCATCTGCTCAAACCCGCCTCCACTCTACCGCCTTTCTTACCCTCCACCCCACCCTCCCACCCCTCCTCCGTCTCCCCTCTCCCACCTCCTTCTCCCCTCTCCCACCTCCTCCTCCTCCTTCCCTCCACTTTCCCTGCCCCACCCCACGCACCTTGCCCACAGCTCGCCTATCAATCCAAAAGCGGGCATATTCACGTGAACAGCCTTTTAGCACTAGGTCCGCAACTTGCACTCTCACCCCACCTTCCTTCCCACTGCCCTCTTCCGCTTCTTTCCCCCCTGCCCTGCCCTGCCCCCTCTCTTTGGCTGCGCAAAAAGCGCCCCTTTCATTTCTATCGACGCGTCTTCAGTTGACCTGACAACACAGGCTGCTAGAGATTGTGTTTGAAGAGCGCCGGGAATGGGTGCATTGTTTTTGAGTGAGAGGGAACAAGTTGGAGGGAAGAAAGGCTGGCGGGGTGGGGGCATGGAGGGTAACAGCCCGGTGCAGGACTTCTTCAGCGGTCGCGATGTCCTCGTCACCGGTGCCACCGGCTTCCTTGGCAAAGTACGCCCTCTTTCCCCGCCCCTTCATTCACATTGAGCTAAGAATGGGTTGAGGTGGTGGTGGAGAAGTTGTTGTACTCGGTGCCGTCGGTGCGGAACGTGTTCCTGCTCATTCGGCCGAACAAGGGCCTGGACGCAGAGCGGCGGCTGGAAGCGATTCGAGGCAACCGGGTCTTCGATCGGCTGAAAGAGCAGTCGCCGGAGGCTCTGGCCAAGCTGCGGGCCATCAGCGGGGACCTGATGGAAGCAGAGCTGGGGCTGAGCCCTGTGGAGCGCTCGCTGCTCACCGACTCCGTCTCCGTCGTCTTCCACTGCGCGGCGACGGTGAAGTTCGACGAGGCCCTGCGGATATCGGTGTCCATGAACGTGGTGGGAACGCAGCGTCTGGTGGCCCTGTGCCATCAGATGCGCCACCTGGTGGCCCTGGTCCACGCCTCCACGGCCTACGCCAACTGCGACCGGAGCAGCATCGCGGAGGCCGTCTACCCTCCCCCACTCAACCCCGCCAAGGTCATGGAGGCCATCGACTGGATGTCCGACGACATGGTGGCCTCGCTGACCCCCGCCCTCGTCGCCTCCCGCCCCAACACCTACACCCTCACCAAGGCCTGGGCCGAGTTCCTGCTGGTGGAGCAGTCGGGGGACCTGCCGGTGATCATCATCCGCCCCTCCATCATCGGCGCGGCCTGGCGGGAGCCCTTCCCCGGCTGGGTGGACAACCTGAACGGACCCACCGGCCTCTTCATCGCCGTTGCCAAGGGCCTCCTCCACAACATGTCCGGGAACCAGGAGGCCCGGGCGGACATCGTCCCCGTCGACGTCGTCTCCAACCTCCTCATCGTCGCCGCCTGGCACCGCGCCCAGCTCAAACCCGCCAACCAAGTACCCGTCCTCAACTGCTGCTCCGGATCCCTCAACCCCATCCGCTGGTCCCAGATCCTCGACTCCCTCTCACACTACCACCACAAGCCCGTTCAGGGCGTCTACCGCATTCCCTCCTGGTCCATGACCCGCAATCGGTGCTTCCTTCTTCTCCTCTCCTTGCTTCCTCCCATTCACTACTCCACTCCTTCCAGCACTTACCGCAACACAATGCTCTGGCTCAATCACCTGGCCCCTGCCTACATAGCTGACGTCATCTGCCAGCTGATGGGCAAGAAAGCTAGGCAAACAGCTTTTGCTCACCTTCCTTCTTATCTAGTGAGAAGGTGGTGATGTGGGTTGAGGCTGGTGCGGCTGTACGGGAAGCTGTTCAAGGCGGTGGAGAGCCTGGAGTTCTTCACCTCGCATGAGTGGGAGTTCCAGTCCAAGGGGCTGCCCCGACTCTGGGAGGAGCTGGCCCCGGCGGACAGGGACACCTTCGACTTCGACCTCCGACGACTACACTGGCCCGCCTACCTCGACACCTACCACACCGGCTGCAAGCTCTTCATGCTCAGCCAAACCCAGGAACACGATCAGCAGGCCCGGAAACACTTCAATCGGTTACTGTTTTGAGGTTTAGGCATCAAAATACACATAGATTTTGCTTCTCCGTTTTTGAACTCTTTCGTTAAACAAAATCTCTCCAAAACATACCGAGTTTTTAACCTTATAATATTTATTGTGCTTTTTTGGTTTTTTAATAAAATTAAATTCAAAATTAATATTTAAATATTTTTAAAAAAATTTAAATTCCAAAATTTAAAAAAAAAATTCGAAATTTTAATTAAACAAAAATTAAATTTTAAATATTAAAACATGAGTGGCCAAATGGCCATAACTTTTCATGAGTGGCTAATTTGAAATGGACAAAACTTTTCAGGGTACTTTTTTGGACAAGAGTACTGCGAGGCGGTGGCTTGCTGCTACTGCTTCGAGTAGCAGTGAAGAAGCGACAAGGAGTACGCGCTCTCCTCCACGCTCTCGTCGCCTTCCTAGCCCGCATCCTTTCCATCCTCACCCTTCCCTTCACCATCACCGCATCCTAACTATCCAGCCACCAACACTCCCTTCACTCCTATTCCAGTCATCTTCTCTACTCCTCCCCTCTTCGCCTCCCACTCCGCCTAGGAATGTGTCAAATATTCTCCTGCAGCGCCAACAGAAGAGGCTTGAGCTGGCGTTGATTTGGGTCTTTGCTAGGCTTCTTGCATTTCTGGGAACTAGAAGCGTCGGCCCCCACCGCGCTTTGTTACGGGATCAAATTAGGCTCTTGCTGCCCTTCCTCCCTAGGGCAGTCGCTAGTGGCACGGGAATCTGCTTTCGTCTAGGTCTTGTGCACACTTCGCATCTCCTCCTGCGTTGTTCCAGCTCTATGGGTCCTCTTGGCACCGTTTTTCTGCACCAATAAGGGCTTGTTATTGAGCATAATTGCGCTTGCTCCCGTTGCACCGGTTACTTGTCAACTTGTCACCTACATTGCTTGCTTCCCCGCCATCTCGCCACAACAGCCTACTCCCTGCCCTCCATCTACTACTCCCTACATTTGCCACACATTATTCAGGAGCAACCTTTATCATGAGCATGAGATCTGAAATGCACTCAAATGCTAGCTAAAGGCAAAATATGGCATGGCATGCGAGCAAGGAGACATGGTCAAAAGAATTGAAGCGCACCGATTCGCTTGAATAGCTTAGTGTATTCAGTGAGGAAGTTGAACCTGCTCAACTTTTTCACTCGCATCTCCAGCTCATTGGCTCCAAGTGCTCGGAAGAGACGAGTCCCCTCAAGCATTCTTTTTTTCAACCCCTTTACTCTGTCGCATAAGGTCAAAGGGAACCCCGAGCGGAATCTGATCCAGACTGGTTGCTGGATGAATTTGCATATAGCTCATATTGAGGTACAGAACGTCCTGCCCCAACAATCCCTTCTCGATGGTAGTCAGACCTTTGATTGGCAAAGCCATGGTGATCAAATGTAGTGGGCAAAAAGGGATATCGATACCTTCGTTTCCGCTACACATAAGAGCAGCGTCAATGAGGCGCTTTTTGGACGGTCGAAGCGTGAGAAAGCCGTTCATCATCCGCATATCTCCCTCATCTTCCAGGTTATACGCCATTGAACTAAATCAGTCCTATGCTTTCTTTACATCCAAAAATTTTTGTAAATTATCAGAAAAAACTGAAGCAAGAGGTAAGAGCCGAGAAGAGAGCTGGAGGGACCTGAAGTTGAGAGAGGGCGTGCCGAACATGGTGACCTCTGCGGGTAGTATGGATATGGTCTCTTTGTAGAGGGAAGCAGCTCGGGGGAAGTCGGTAGGGTACCAGCCCCCCGTCGTTCCCACGCTCTCCCAGCGACCCAGCAGGAATCCGAATGGCTCCAGGATCGGCGCCAGCGGCACCGGCGACAACTCCACACCTACAAACTCCTCCACTTTTTCTCCACTCCTCCTCCACGCCAACTGCTTCACCTGGCGACGTTGGCTGACACACATCGCAGGTGTTCGCGCAGTTGACGTCGAAGAAGGCCGTTTTCCCGCGCACCTCCGCACAGCTCTGGTCCCTGCCCCAGCGACTGCAGCTCTTGTAGATGTCCCGGCAGGGGCCTACAGGCCAGAGCTTACTCCTTCCTATATCCCAGTCTAGCTAGACTCACGATGGCAGTGCTTGCCCATCCACCCATCGCGGCAGAGGCAGGAGTAGCCATCCACGCCGCCATTGATGCACGCACGCGCATTGCCTCCGCACGGGTTCCCCTCTGCGCACTCGTTCACATCTAGCAATGAAGAAATCTATTAAGCCTCTGTTGATTGAGGTGGGAGGTGTGCAGAGCTGGCGATAGATAGGGGCAAGGCCAACTGAGTGCACAACCAAACAGCAAGCATCCTTTCTGGCCATGCGGCCTAACGCTGCAGGCTCTGCCGCTTGACTGCTGCGGATAGGGTGGAGGAGGATGTGATGGGCCCATCCGTGGGCAGGGTCAGGGGAGGAGGAGTCGTTGTGGAAGATGTTGATGTAGGCCTTGTGGTGGTGGAAGTGGTTGTGGTGGTTGTGGTGGTGGTGATGGTGGTGGTAGGAGTAGAAGGAGTGGGGATATGGAAGCGTCTAGTTACCGGAGGGGGTGGCCCAGGCTCATCAACTGGAAGGCTAGTCAGCCTTTGGGGCAACTGAAAAGGGGGGCGCTAGGCGCCAAGCCGCTTGGTGGTTACCTGAGCCTGGCGGCCTAGTCACTCTTACTGAGCTGATGCGCTGTTCTGATTGTTGGATTGCCCGACCTTAAGTTCAGCTCCACAGCATCCCAGGGGCTTGCTCGACAGAGAGCTGAGTGAAGGGATCGAAAAGGGAAAGCACCGATCGTGCAACGGCGGCCAGTGAACTGGGGCTGGCAGAGGCAGGCCAGCTCTCGGTCCCGGCTCACGAAACAGGTCCCGCCGTTGAAGCAGAAGTTGGGCGAGCATTCTCCGACTGGAAATAAGAGCGTAGTGAGTGATTGGGTGAGAAAGGAGAGGGAGTGACTGTGGCAGCGCTGTCCGGTGAAGCCGAGAGGGCACAGGCAGCGGAAGGTAGCCTGGTCCAAGCGGAATCCGTCGGCGGAGCGTCCGCCCACGATCGGCCGCTGGCACTCTCCGCCGTTGAAGCAGGGGTTCGGCTGGCAGGGATCTTCTGAGCCCGGGCCCTCTCTGCTGCTTCCTCGACGACTTTCTGAGATGTTAGCGGAGGCTAAAGTTCAGAGGGACAGGGCAGGCAAAGAGACGCTGGCAAAGACGGCCGCGCCACTTGGAGGGGCAGATGCAGGCGAAGTCATTGATGGACTGAAGCTCTACGCAGAAGCCCCCGTTTCGGCAAGGTCGATTGTTGCAGCGGCTTGCTGGAAAGAGGATGGGAAGTTGTGGCAAGGGAGAGGTTTGGATGAACCGGTCTGGGCAAAGGCGAAAGAGAGGGCGAGGAAGAGTGGGTAAATGGCGGGGCCTTTCATGCTGGCGATAAGAGGGCTCCTCCACTCTGACTCATCGTAGCCAGCGGCGGAAGGAAGCCTTCGTCACGCCTCCTTGTTGCATGCCGCTTTTTCTCACCAGCCTCAAGCAGGGGACTGGAAATGTAGGTCCTGACCTCATTCATCCATTCTCTGATTGGATGAAGGGATGGAGGGATGGCGGGGTGTTGTGGGAGATGAAGGAAGGGGGCTGTAGGAGGAGGGGGTTCTAGGAGGAGGGGATGGAGGGAAGAGAAAGTAGGCGATGTGGGGCGGCCACCGGTTTTGAGGGCCGCAAAAAAGGATGCAGAAAGGACCAGCCGCGTGGGTGAGTCTGAGGAGAAGTCAGTCTCGCCTCGCCCCCATGCATTCTCAGCCGACGACCCTAGGGCAATTGCACAATGCGTCAAGAATGGCCATGCGACGCCTTCTCCTCGCCTTTCCCCTCCCTCCCTACCGCCTCCTGCATTTCTGCAACTGCCCCTTTCATGCGCCCCTCCAATCGCTGACCAGACCAATCCATTCACTCCTTTTCCACCTCCGCAATCCCCCGCTTTTCTTCTCCCCCGCTCCCCCCAAATGCCCCAAGCCCATCAGCTAGTCCAGTCTCCCAAACAATCTTGCCCAATTAAGTGCTATTTAATCGTCTTTTCACCCTTCATTGCATAATGGATTGATTCCTCGAAGGTCATCTTGCAACGAAAGAGTTTATTTGTTTTCTTAATGGGCATAAGCGAAGCATTTATTTGATAAACATATTATGCCGCATGAAAGTGTCTGCATAGCGGCATGAATAAAGAGGAAAAAAGCACCAAAACAGCTTGGACAGTTAAAGCTCAGAATATTTAGCCAGCCGCCACCAGAATAGGCAATCTTATGCAAAGCACGGTCTTCTTTTCAAAAGCATTGCGGTGATGATGAGCGATGCGACGCCCAGGACGCAGGAGATTGCGATCAAGATTCCGAAACCAACCTGCCCATCACTCATCCCATTACCCTCCTCTCCTCATTGGAAAAAGAGCCTCCCCCCTCACCTGAGTCATGCAGAGCTCTGGCTTGTCAACCTCAACCTCAATCTCTCGCAAGGCCGCAATCTCTGGAAACTGGGGCGCTCTTGGAGGCCTGGCAAAAGAAGAGGGCTGGCAAAAACCTCGCTGACTCAGCTCCAGCTCGGCGACAAAGAGAGCACTGGCCACATCCAACTCCGACTCCCTCGCCCTCCAGCCCCCCTCACCCACCGACCGCCCAAACCGTCCTCCGCGCTCCTATGCCCCAGTTCTTGCTCAGGGAATGCATGACTGGGGCTCAATGAACTGGAACCTGGCCCCGATTGCCGCCGCGGGAGCTGAATCGAGGCACGCCGCCATTCCTGCTTCCCACACTGCTCTGGTCAGGACATGCTGGCCGCTGAAAACCTCCTATCTTCATTTTTTCATCCGCTGAGCCTAATTGATGAAGCGGAACGGGGCAGAGTGAGTTGGGCTCCTTGATCTGGATGTTGATCTGGCAGTTGAAGTAGAGATTCGGCCGATCCGCGTATCTCCAAAGGCAGAGATCAAATCTCATTGCTATTGACTGAAGGGCTACTTGAAGGCGTGGGATAAGGTGCCAGCCATCAAGTCCGCGGAATACTGCAAAAGGCTTGGAGCTTCTGTGTTTGAATGGGATAGGCTGGGAGAGGAGACCTCAATGTTAGGGAGAAGATGTATGTCTAGGGCACAGCCATTTTCGTCCAGTAGATCCAGTCGGTCATTTCCCGTCCCATCATCCTGTACCACGCTTCTTACGCTTCACTTTCTACATAGTTCTGCAGTTGAAGAAAGCCTTACCACATAGCAGTTGTAGACCACCATACTTCAAAAAGTACGTTTCTTTACTCCTTTACTTAACAATGGAGAAAAAAACCAGAAAGTATCGACGGTTTCAGTGTCGCATGTCCACTTGTGGTAGACCTGGGAAGGAAATGCAATGCTACTAGCTCCACTGCTGGCATTGAATGAAATAAGGGAACCTTGTCCCCAATCAGAGCGAAGCGGAGTGGAGCTTCCGTTGGACCTCCATCCAGCACCTCATAGCGGCACACCTTCAATTACGCCGCTTTCCTCGCCTTCATGAACAGGAGTTGCTTCAAGAACCGGCATAGGGACGTTGAAGGTGCGAAGCTCCGTGGTCAGCATGGACACCTCCAACGCTGATTCCACCGTTTTATCTGCCTCCATGCTAACGAAGAAATAAATATAATTGGATTCATTCCCTAATAAATCAAAACAAACTAACAAAAAGCACTCCACCCGAATGGCCCGATCTACCTGCAATCACAATTGAGCGACAAGTTAGATGGGTGAGTTTCGATGATAGATGGTAAGCCTTGGTGATGAAAATGGGGTGGAATTTGATTATCACTGTCGCACCGATCGTCACTCCTCTCGGCTCCAACTTTCAAACAGATCACGGTCTAGAAAAACCTGAGGCAATAAATGAAATGGCAAACAGATCGTTGGCGACGAATGTTGCAGGAGTCGAAGGGGAGGTTGATGCCGGCGATGTTTGCCCCCGTAGGTCCCACCCGACAAGCATCCTCATTGAACATCCCCTTCACGAACACATGGCCCTGCAAAGGCAAACGAGCATCAATCCGTGAGAGGAGGAAATTGTTTTGAACGTTCAACAAAAAAGAACCTCGAAAGGGTTGCGAGTGTTGAAGTTGACGACGATGCTATCTGTACCGCAGGCCACTTCCGGCTAGAGATCATTCTGCCTACAGAGGGGGAGCAGGGCGAATAGGAAGAGGAGCGAACCTCTCCGAAGACGCCGTTGTCCACCGGCACCGAGTGAGCCCCACCAGCCTACAGTTCACTTCTAAGGTGTTATCGGGAAGAAGAAGGGGAAGAAGGGGAAGAGGGGGAGGATTAGCGGGGAGGTGAGTGGGTGAAAGGGAAGGCAATGAATGACATGCTCATGTCCATCTCCGTGCAGCAGTCGCCTGAGAAGCTCGTCCACGGAGGGAGAGGAGGATCTGCTCGGCTCTCCTCTTCGCCCACTCCGCGGCAGAGATGAAGCCGCTCCTTGCTGATTGGTCGGAGAGGTGTTGAGGTGATCGGTAGGAGAGGTGTTGAGGTGAGCGGGCTGAGCGTTTGGCCTGTCCATGGGAGGGAAGGAAGGGCGTGTCTGAGTTCCTGAGCGGAAGACTGGGGCTCTTCCAGATCCGCTTGGAACGGCTTGGAAGGAAAGGGGAAGGCTAGACGCATGGGTGGAAGTGGTGATGATTTGGCTGAGAGATCGGGAGCGGTTTCTGGAGTTGGGCCTTGGCTGAAGTTGGCTGAACGGTGCTGGAGCGGCAGAAGGCAGAGGGCGACGGGATAGAAGCGGCGATCCAATCTCAGCCGAGACGAGCGAGGTAGATGCAGCAGAAGGCTGAAGGAGGCCAGAGCGAAGGGCAGCAGGGAATGGAGGAGGAGGAGTAGGCGGTGCAGTGGACAAGAGGCGAGGTCGTAGTTGAGCCGGTGGGGGCCTGCTTCTCATGCTAGGACCAGGAAGAGAAGCAGTTGAGGGACTTGGCTGGGGACGCGAATGATGGCTGGAGGAGAGTGGAGTAGGCTGCTGTTGTGGTTGCAAGGCAGAGCGAGAAGAAGGCGCTGTAGGTGTGGCGGAAGTGTTTGGCTGCAGAAGGCTTTTTCGGAGACGTCCAGGCAATGACTTCAGGACTACTGGGGCTTCTTGGCCCAAGGATGAGGGCAGGGAGAATGACTGTGGAGATGGAGTCAGAGCGCGGGCAGCAGCTGGAGATGTCAAGCTGGGCGTTGCTAGGCGGGTAGGAAGAAGGGGTTTTATGGTGCTGGCAGCCGGAGTAAGACTAGGCGCGGCGAGACGGAAAGAAATCATCTGGCCAGGACGAATGCGCCTGGTTCCGCCTCCCCTCCTTTCTTGACGCTCCCCTCGTCTTCTACTCCCACTTCCGGCCCGTGGGAGGGACTGAGTGTGAGGAGCCCGGGTAGGAATAGCTGTGGGGAGTTAGAGGCGAGAGGGCAGGGATGGTGGAGGATTGGTGACATCTGAAGGGCGTTGAAGGGCGTTGAAGGAAGGAGCCGCAACGCCAAGCGATATCACTTCCCCAGGCCGGAGGAGTCGGCGAGGTCTTTCAGTAGCCTTACCACGTCGCCTCCCCGTCTCCAGCTGGACTTGTAGCAGACGAGGCGGAGGGACTGCCAGCAGTTCTCCTTCTTTTCCCGCCGAGGGGAGAGCATTGGAGGAGAGCGAAGGAGAGAGACGGGAGCCAGGGAAGGGGAGGATGGCGGTGACGTTGCTGCCTTGGTTGGCAGCGTGGGAGTGGGAGTTGGTCTGCAAAGTGGTCCTTTGGCTGGCAGGGGAGGCAAGGAGGCGAGCGGGAAGATCTTTACGTTGCTGCGCCTCCTTGCAGCCTTGGCCAAAGGACGACTTTGCTAAGGGACTGGACAATGGATATAGAAAGCAGGCAAAAGCAACGCAATGACCTCGCCAAGCCCAAGCAAAAGCTGCTTACTAGGAGGAGGATTAGAGCTGGCAGCAAGCAGACCATGGTTCTCGAGGAAGAGGAGTATAGCAGATGGCGCACAAGACTGGCGGGCTATTTATAGATGGGCAGGCGCCGGTTGCGTGTGTTGTGATAAGGACTGGGTTGGAGCGTTCCAGCAGGCTCGGTGCGGCAGGCTTATCAGTGGGCGGGTCTCGCCGATTCCGTCACCCAAGGCCATCCCTCCCTCCCTCCTTTCCTGGCCCCGACAAACATCATCCTGCTCCTCCCACTCTATCCTCCTACCCACCCTTCCCATCAGATTAGCCCACCCACCCTGAATCTCTTCGTTCCACGTCTCTTCTTTACGCATGGAACAACTTTTGGAAACTATTCTCTAATCTCTCTCTAAAAATACCTTGGAATCATATTTGGTTTTAAATGTCTATCTTTAACTTTTTTAATAGTTATTATTGTGTTTGTTCTGACAAGTGTCAGAAATCTATTGTTACTGAGGAAGAAGGTTATACTTCGAAACGTCTAAATTTCATGTGAATAAATCACTACTGTGCTTATATTTTGGAAAGAGTCAACTTATTATTCTCAAAGCACTGGTACGAGGACTGCTATTAGCTGCAACCCAGCACCAAAAAGAAAAGAAAGTAAACATGCTAAACACAATCATACATAAGGAACAACACACAATTACTATTACAAAAAGAGTCGCGCGAAAACTTGCTGCAGTGGATTCTCATATAAACTTCCTTTCGGCCTGCAAAGCCAACGACCTGATCCCCAAAGGACTTTGCATTAAAACAAACAAGAATGACGCCATCAGACAAAAATGGGTCCGAAAAGCAGAACGAGAAACACGAAACCACAAACTACGTGACTTCAAAGTTCAAAAAGAACATCTCTCCAAAAGACTTACTGATCTTAAACACCTATTGGCAAGAGACACACTAAATGAACGGAATGATACTATTCATCAGGAGATTGCTGCTGAATACAAGAACAAGCTGGTTCAATATGAGAAGACAAAAGCGAAAAAGTACAGGTATCTCATGGCTAATAAACAACAAACAAACGCAGCTCTTCCTTCTAACCCATGGAAAGTGATTAACCTCTCAGGCAGGACTCTTGGGTGTAATGAAATGGAAACTCTGAACAAAGGCCCAAATTTTATACCTCATTCTCACCGCCATAACCCAATTAACATTGCCACACACCTTGTTGGTTTTGATCAATCACTCCAGAAACAAAACTACAGTATGGTGACAAGAAGCGACATGCTACAAGGGCTTGTACACACCATCAAAAATAATATCAACCAAGGAAACAAGACAAAAGACAGTACGAACAAAGGTTTGCTAAGCCTGATTAAAAATGAACATGTGTACGTCCTGAAGGCTGACAAAGCCCAGTCATTAGTGGTTATGGACCAGGCTTACGTCAAATACCATCTTGAACAAACCTTCTTAAACCCAGAAAGTTATGAAAAAGTTGATGAACAAGCATGGAAACGTAGCAATGAAGCATATCAAATGCTCATAAAACAAATCTTTCTTGACAATTTGGATACTATTAAGGGAAAGGGAAAGGCAAAAATAACCGCTCTGAAAAATAACAACAACAACAGGTATGTGGAATACATTAGCCTCCAAAAAAGCGCCGGCCTACCAGGGAGTGCATACATCATGCCAAAAATGCATAAATTCAATGAACCTCCAAAGAACAACAACGACATAGACACTTGGAAAGCAAACTTGAAATTTAGACCAGTGCTACCAGGCTTCCACGCAATACAGGCTGAGGCTTCTAAAAAGATCAGTCAAATAATCAACAACTTACTACCACCTCTGTCCAGAATCAAAAATGGTTATGAATTCATTGAGAGGATAAAGGAAGATTCCCCCTTTCCCATGAAATCCAGAATGGTCAGTTTGGACTTTGAACAGCTTTACCCCAGCATTCCTGTCAAAGAATCTATAGGTATCCTACTACGCAAGCTACATATTTCTAGGTACTGGAAAGAGAAAACATCTTTAGAGCCGGATGAAATTTGCCAAATTTTAAGCTATTGCACAGAGAACACTTATGGATGCATTGAAACAGGAGGTGTTAAACAGTACTTCAGGCAGAAGAAAGGTCTCCCGATGGGCGCCTCACACAGTGGTCCTCTTGCTGACATCTACTTGGAACATTGACAGTACTGCTAGAGAAAGGTGTGTTTCCCAAATTAGAGTGCGGGAGGATTTATGCAGACAGAAGGAGGGAATGAATATAGGTGAGACTTTCAAAGGAGGCATCTTCCTGGCAATCAAGAATATACAAAGGAACACCAAACAAGCAATTAAAAAAAAAAAGGTCCAAAAGATAGAATAACCAACAAGAGACCACCGCAGGGGCGCATCGAGACCTTTCTTCTGCCAGAACACCTCCCCGAATCATTTCTCGGCAAGCAAAGCAACACGAAATCTCTTCCAGACCAGAAAAGAGCCGAGAGGAACCAACATCACAAACAAAACCAAAGCCAAAAACCACACAAAAGGGGAATCCCTATCCCCAAGCAACAAACCAAAAAGGAGCAAGTTAGATCGTTTTCAAAGATCTCATCAGGGAAGCCGAATCACGGGTATTGTATATATATATCCTGTATAGGCCAAGCTAGGATGGCGCCTCTTTTTGAAACAATATATCCAAAACAGACCAGGAATTTGACACATACCGCTTCCATTCTGTCGTTGAAAGTCCCCTGAGCACCCGAGCCCGACCCACCACCTTGCCTCCTTCCCGATCCAACAACACCCCGCCCCCCCAACCAAAAGGTAATCACATAAGCTTGCTAACCACAACATGAGGGCGAGCTCAGGGAGAAGAGTTCCATTTTCAATCAGGAGCAACCCCCGCCCGCCACGCAAAGCAGCAGACGCTCCTATGCACCAAAATGAAGGAAACTCAGTGATTGTTAAGAACCTAACCAATGTGCAAAAACAGCCTGACATTCGGGAGGCGGGAGAAGAGGAAAGGCCGCGAGCCATCACACCCAGAGCCGCCGAGGACCCCGGGGAGGACCGAGGCGGGGGAGCGCCAGCAGGCCGGGCGGCAGGCCAGGGGCGGGCCGCCCCCACCCGGCCCCCCCCCCCCCTCCGCCCCCAATATGGTGTTCTACCACCAAAAAAAAAAATCGCAAAACAGCAATCAAAACAGGGCAAAGCAAACAAAAAGAGAAACACAAACCCCAACACGAAAAGACAGAAGAAAACCACCCAGCCCAAAACAGAGACCAACCAAAACAAACACCATCCCCCAAAAAGGAAAACAACCAAACGAAAAAAGAGCCAAGCCCCATACTACCTCCTACCCCCCCCCTCGTGCCCACCCACCCATCTCTCGTCCACGCCCCGCGGCACGGATACTGCACACTAAAATACCTTGGAATCATATTTGGTTTTAAATGTCTATCTTTAACTTTTTTAATAGTTATTATTGTGTTTGTTCTGACAAGTGTCAGAAATCTATTGTTACTGAGGAAGAAGGTTATACTTCGAAACGTCTAAATTTCATGTGAATAAATCACTACTGTGCTTACATTTTGGAAAGAGTCAACTTATTATTCTTAAAGCACTGGTACGAGGACCGCTATTAGCTGCAACCCAGCACCAAAAAGATAAGAAAGTAAACATGCTAAACACAATCAAACATAAGGAACAACACACAATTACTATTACAAAAAGAGTCGCACAAAAACTAGCTGCAGTGGATTCTCATATAAACTTCCTTTCGGCCTGCAAAGCCAACGACCTGATCCCCAAAGGACTTCGCATTAAAACAAACAAGAATGACGCCATCAGACAAAAATGGGTCCAAAAAGCAGAACGAGAAACACGAAACCACAAACTACGTGACTTCAAAGTTCAAAGAGAACATCTCTCCAAAAGACTTACTGATCTTAAACACCTATTGGCAAGAGACACACTAAATGAATGGAATGATACTATTCATCAGGAGATTGCTGCTGAATACAAGAACAAGCTGGTCCAATATGAGAAGACAAAAGCGAAAAAGTACAGGTATCTCATGGCTAATAAACAACAATCAAACGCAGCTCTTCCTTCTAACCCATGGAAAGTGATTAACCTCTCAGGCAGGACTCTTGGGTGTAATGAAATGGAAACTCTGAACAAAGGCCCAAATTTTATACCTCATTCTCACCACCATAACCCAATTAACATCGCCACACACCTTGTTGGTTTTGATCAATCACTCCAGAAACAAAACTACAGTATGGTAACAAGAAGCGACATGCTACAAGGGCTTGTACACACCATCAAAAATAATATCAACCAAGGAAACAAGACAAAAGACAGTACGAACAAAGGTTTGCTAAGCCTGATTAAAAATGAACATGTGTACGTCCTGAAGGCTGACAAAGCCCAGTCATTAGTAGTTATGGACCAGTCTTACGTCGAATACCATCTTGAACAAACCTTCTTAAACCCAGAAAGTTATGAAAAAGTTGATGAATGAGCATGGAAACGTAGCAATGAAGCATATCAAACGCTCATAAAACAAATCTTTCTTGACAATTTGGATACTATTAAGGGAAAGGGAAAGGCAAAAATAACTGCTCTGAAAAATAACAACAACAACAGGTATGTGGAATACATTAGCCTCCAAAAAAGCGCCGGCCTACCAGGGAGTGCATACATCATGCCAAAAACGCATAAATTCAATGAACCTCCAAAGAACAACAATGACATAGACACTTGGAAAGCAAACTTGAAATTTAGACCAGTGCTACCAGGCTTCCACGCAATACAGGCTGAGGCTTCTAAAAAGATCAGTCAAATAATCAACAACTTACTACCACCTCTGTCCAGAATCAAAAATGGTTATGAATTCATTGAGAGGATAAAGGAAGATTCCCCCTTTCCCATGAAATCCAGAATGGTCAGTTTGGACTTTGAACAGCTTTACCCCAGCATTCCTGTCAAAGAATCTATAGCTATCCTACTACGCAAGCTACATATTTCAAGGTACTGGAAAGAGAAAACATCTTTAGAGCCGGATGAAATTTGCCAAATTTTAAGCTATTGCACAGAGAACACTTATGGATGCATTGAAACAGGAGGTGTTAAACAGTACTTCAGGCAGAAGAAAGGTCTCCCGATGGGCGCCTCACACAGTGGTCCTCTTGCTGACATCTACTTGGAACATTGGGAAAGAAACATTAAACAGGAAGCGAGTGAACACAACATTACTATACACTGCTACTACAGATATGTGGACGATTCCTTTATGGTGATCACTGATGAAGACAACCAGTGGGAGCATTTTGTCCGACACCTAAACCAGAAATGTGAATCACTAAAAGTTACCTGGGAGGAAGAGAAATATGGATGTCTGCCCTTCTTGGACGTTAATGTAAGACGCGGAATACAACTGAACGATGATGGCCGTGACCAATGGTACCCTATTACCTCAGTTTACCACAAACCATGCAACACCAACTATGTCATGCCCTTTGACTCGTGTGCACCTTTGTCCTATAAACTATCTTCACTTCGTAGCGAAACCCACAGAGCTAAAAAATACTGCAGCAACACCCACCTACTGGACACTGAAATAAAGTACCTCATCCAGAAATACAAATCTTATGGCTACCCTGCATCCATCATACATAAAACAACAAACAAGATCTTGCACAAGAGAATCGGCTATCTGCTTAGGTAACGATGAGCGAAAATGCATTAACGTCAAAACACCATACTTCAATGAGAAAACCCTGTTTGCACCAAAAAAACACTGTACGCCCTGGATATATATGGATAATCCCAACTACAGGACCAAAACTATGGCACCTTTTAGGCAGCAGACCAAAATGCAAATATGAAGACAGGCTGCAGACAAACGTTGTATACCAAATTAAGTGCAAATGCAACAAGATGTATATAGGTGAGACCAAAAGGCACCTGGAATCAAGAATCAAGGAACACAAAAGCAATTGGTGCAAAGATAGCCAACATAATGTTTTCAAAGATCATCAGGGAAGCAATCATGGTCCAGAATTTGACTCCGCTAAGGTAATACATAAGTGTAACCAGCAACATGAACGCAAAGCAGCAGAGGCCCTATGCATCAAAATGAATGAAACTTGAGTGATTGTTGACCTAACCAATGTACAAAGACAGCACGACATTCCAAATGGTGTTCTACCACTACTACGTCCTAATACAGCACACTAAAATACCTTGGAATCATATTTTGTTTTTAAATGTCCTTCTTTAACTTTTTTAATAGTTATTATTGTGTTTGTTCTGACAAGTGTCAGAAATCTATTGTTACTGAGGAAGAAGGTTATACTTCGAAATGTCTAAATTTCATGTGAATAAATCACTACTGTGCTTACATTTTGGAAAGAGTCAACTTATATATATATATATATAGCCTCACACAACTTTTTGGGGTGAATACTTAGTACTGCCCCCAGGTCAAGTCCTGGGCGGCAGTTCAAAAATTCACAATCTGAAATCATCCAAAATATTTTTGTTTTGCCCTAAAAAGGCCACCTTTTTACTGGCAAGTAGAAGTATATAAATTTAAAAAAAAAGATCTACTTCAATAGTATATAAGCAATAGGATAATAAATACTTTTTGGTTAGCGTCTACCATTATATTGTCGTTACAAGTAGTGCGAAAATTATCAAACAGCTGCTTTTCAAAACTTTAAAAATGTTCAAAGTCTAATAATAATTTTTGACCATGTTTGGTTTTTGGTTGTGAAGTTAGATTAAACAAGTATATGGCGCAGAGCGCAATAGGTGACCGCGGAGTCCAAATCTATTGAGAATTCGCCCCTTCCCAACTTTCTACCCAAAAAGTAATGTTTCATATGCTCCGGGACCAGTTACACCCATCCAGATCTTCCTAAAATACTATTACCTTTCAGGAAAACAAAGTGTCCAAATCCATTGAGAATTAACCCTTTCCCAGCATAACCCATTTTTTCAATTGCCCAAGTGGGCTCAACGGACGCAGCAGACTCAGAGCTTTCATCAAAAAAAAGTTTGCCAAAATTTGTTGAGAATTAGGCGAGTTATGGTTAAAAAAACTTTTAAAAAAGTGTCTGTCTGTTATCCATGCGCCGTCTGCTGTACGTTCTGTTCGGGAGGCATACTGGCAAGGTCTGGGGCTACAAACTCAACGTCACTATAGTAATTCGACCCTGGAGGGTGCCATGGTGGGTCCAGAATTTTGATTTTTGGCTTCCTTTATGCCGAAATTGAGGTTGAAAAGTTGATTAAACTTAAGGGAAAAGAGTACAAAAAGAACAAAAAATCGTAAATATTTTTTTCTAGGGTGCATATTACTGAAATTGTGAATCTCCGATTCAGTGTTTTATTCTCTCTTAGCTGGTCCCTTTTTAATGCTTTCACTTAAAATATCTTGGGCATCAAGGTGATGAAATTGCCAAGAAGACTTGAGTTTTTTTGTTAACAAATCAAATTTGCCGATTCTAAATCTGTGCTTACATTTGAATTTGGTTGAAAAACCATGGACTTCCCTTTTTGAGTGACAGATGAAAGGGCTAGGGTGGCTGGAAGAGGAAAATTTTTTTTCAAAATTTCGATGTTTTTTAGACCATTTTTGTGTAGTTTTTTGCAAGGATTCCGAATCTGTGCTTGGTTTTGCGCTTCGAGCATCCTAGGAAAAGTTATTCAAGATTTTCGGTTTTTTTGTAAGGGTCCCCCCTTACGTTCAATCGATTTTCCAACCTCAATTTCGGCATAAAGGAGGCCGAAAATCAAAATTCTGGACCCACCATGGCACCCTCCAGGGTCGATATACTATAGTGACGTTGAGACTGGAGTCCCAGATATTGCCAGTATGCCTCCCAGTCAGAACGTACGGCGGACAGCAGACGGATAACGGACGGACACTTTTTAAAAAGTTTTTTGGCCATAACTTGCCCAATTCTCAACCAAATTTGGCAATCTTTTTTTTTGATTAAAGCTCTGTGTTTGCTGCGTCCATTGAGCCTACTCGCAGCTCTGTAAATTGCCCATGGATTATTTGGCAGGCAATCATATTTTCAAAATCCGTAATAGGGTTGGTCCTTGGCTAAGAGGGGACCGTGCTTCCGCTCCGCTCGCACGGCCCCAATTTTGAGAATTGCCAAGAAGACTTGAGTTTTTTTGTTAACAAATCAAATTTGCTGTGGCGATATGCAGCAGTAACATAGCAAGATTCTCTT
>JASANA010011517.1:0-14088 GCA_030248095.1 Ptycholaimellus sp. GST1_10
TTATCGGCTATCGCGAATAGATGCGCGGCCTTGTACACCTTGTGAAACATTGAAGTTAATAATAAGCATGTCAACTCATGAAAAGCTAGTGAAAAACAAATGTAAAATGCAACAAATTGATCGGTCTATTTTGGGTTTCTGAGGCATTTAAATGATAAATACAATCTAAATAATAATCAATAATTAATACAAGTAAAATTTAAATTTTCGAAATATTTTCGAATTTCCAGGTCTCCATTTTCGAGGTTTTTTGACCATAAATCAAGAACCAATCAAAATGGCGTCGATCCCACAAAAACGTCCCGAGCCACCACCCAGACGGACCTTCATGCAAAAAATCAGCCAATTTCATTGAAAAACCGCTGAGTATGTGCCCTGGACACACATATATATATATATATATATATATATATATATACTAGTAATATGGGTCAGTGGCCACACTTCGCGCGGCCACCCATTTAAATCATTCACATTTTTCACGTCCTTCACATACTTCTTAATTATTTTAATTTTATGATCACTGGAGTCAGGACAGGAATCAATGCTGGAATCATTTAATTCTACATTTCAGTAAAAATCAGCATTTCCTGTAGATGCATCGAGTTTTAAAACCTTCACTGACTAAAAATACAAACACAAAATCGAAAACTCTAAGCAAAATGCAAGATGCAAATCGCACACAGCTAAGAGATCTCTGGCATCGGACATCTGCATATCCCTATTAATCAATAACTTGCAACATCAGCCCGTTGAGTAGGGCCAAAACCGCGAAAATTGACTTTATTCATTGGCATTTTTCAATGTTTTAATTCCAAAAAAGTGGAAAAGTAAATAAAAGGTCTTAAGCAGAATTGTTTTGCCTTGATTTTAAAAAAAAGTCCGACAGGAAATGTTAAGAATTGAATGAGCTACAAAGGAGTAAAGACAAAAAAGGGGCAAAAATTGCAAAATTTGACACGTTTTCAATCATAACTTATTTTTAAGGAAAAACTGTGAGGACGAGCGGTGATATTTTGTCAATTTTGCCGAGATCTGTCCAAAATGCTATCATATGCAAGGATAAGTTAAGAATCCAGACCACGCCGAGACCCATACAAAAATGGTATCACCCGTATTATATAAGATATATATATATATATATATATACTAGTATTATGGGTCAGTGGCCGCGCCTCGCGCGGCCCCCATAATTTAAATTTACACAGCCAATTGCATCCCTAAAATCTTTAACATATTGATCTTTCAGAAAAATGATATAATAAGATCTATTTCTAGTTGAAAACTCAATTTTGAGGACAATAAGAGAGCCACGGAGTTAGCTTCGTAATGTTTTTTTAGTCTAAGCTTAGTTTAGTTTAGTTTAGTTTTTAGTTTAGTCTTTAGTCTAAGCTGCTATAAGAACTCAATAGTTTGATGCATGCAATCTCTCTAGGTCAACGCATGTAACATTGACTGGGTTTGTGGTGACTTAACTTTGCCTTGATGAATTATTTGATTTATCCCAAAAACATCAGACTCCTGGGTAGGCAAGAAATCGAAAAATTGGCATCACTCAATCCATTTTTTTCCAAATATTTTACTGAAAATGTTGAAAATTAAGCAATGGATTTTAAGTAGAATTGTTGAAGCTTTAATTTAAAAAAAAGTCCGACAGAAAAAGTTAAAAAATGGAGGAGCTATGAAGTTTTGAAGTCAAAAAATGCCCAAAAATGCCAAAAATGCGCACGTTTTCGATTTTTTCATATTTTCAACATTCCCCATGCACAGCGCGCCCCAAAAATTATAAAATAATTTCTAAATACTGATACGCAGAGCTATCATATGCCAGGATAAGTCAAGAATCCAGGTGGCGCCGAGACCCCTCCGAAAATGGCATCACGCGTATTATATAAGATATATATGCGGAATGACGGACGAAAAATAGGGTAACAGCTTAAGCGGGCCTTGGCCGCCCGCCGCTTCGGGCAGGGCGCCAGAGCTCCTCCGGCCTCCGGGCACGGGTGCTACGGCCCCTACGCTTCGCCTAGCATGCTTCGCATGCTAGGCTACGCTCCGGGGCCTCCGCACCCATGCCCTACGGCCTCCGGAGCTCTGGCTGCCCTGCCCTCCGCGGCAGGCGGCCTGCGGCCGCGCAAAAACCGAGTTGCTATCATGCATTATCAGATTATCCCATAATGTTTATCCATCGCTTGATGAAGTCGAAAAGAAATGTTTTGAAAAGAGCAACTTCCCTTCTGAATTTGATTACCAAATGCTGACTTTAACTTGAATTATCTTTCATTAGTGATCTGAAATTGAAGAGAGGCGAGGGAGTTGCTAAATCGCTCGCTGGAAGAGGAGGATCGACTGAGCCAAAGTCGGGTGAAACGTGGCTGCTACTTCACCGTCAACTGTCGTCGGGATATTAGAGAAGCTATCAAGGAGGCTGCCCGAAAACGTGTACTGTTCATTTTAACCTCCTACCCTTTTGTAACCTGTACCAAAGTTTTTTTAAGTTATTATAATGATCATGGTGACTTTTTTTCTACTTTGTCACAAATATCTTAGCTTTAGCTAAGCCAAATCAAATTTCAAATTTGAAGATGAAAAAAATGCTGTTGCAGTTGGAAGAGATGCAAAGACGAGCGCTTGAAGTGAGGCGGAATCGGAGAAACGGCAAGCCCAACTTTCTCCGTATTAAATGATTGGCATCTGATCTGCATTATTATAGCTGGTTTAATATGATCTGGCGTTTCTTTTGTCTCTCCTATCCATTCCTTCCTACCCTGTGATGACTTTTTTCTGATCTCTGCCTATAAGCCCACTCTCCTCTGCTCCTGGCCAAAATCTCATTTCTTGTTGGTAAACAGCTTTTCATGGGATGAAAAGAAGAGTAAAGGCAGACTCCTTAGCGGTGAGAAGTGAAGGAGTAAGGGTGGCCTGATCGGCGGTGGCCTTGCCAATGTTCCAGACGCCACTGCTCTCCAACTCCACCGCCTCTGCCGTCGCTGAATCCTCCGTCAGCCGGTTCTCGATCACGATGATCAGTGAGGAGACCCTGAAATATTGATTTGATCGAAAATTTGAGAATAATTCAGGGCCAATATACCATAGGTTAGACCACATTCTGCAAAACACACCACAGTCACAATCAGTCATGTTTTTACAGTTTTATCATATCATATTTATGGAGTGATTGTGCAGAGCGATTGTGCATCATAATTTGGAAGGTTGTGTAAATTAAGAGGCATTTCGCGAGAAAGTGGCGAATGGCTAAAGGAAGGTGGCCCAAAAATTTTTTTACGGCTATAAACTGAGTATAAGTTCATTTTCCCCAGACATTTTTATATAAGATTCCAAAAGATCTCAGCTCAAAGCTGTAAAGTGACGCCGTAATGCCTGAATGAACAAACCTTACTTTTTATAAATTGTGAAATTGTGATTTAGTGGAAAACTTTTTATTTTATGCATTTTCTCAACCAAATTTAGAGAAAAGCATACAAGAAGGCACAGATTCTGAAATCTTATGATTAGAGGAGCATTTTGGTTGCCATAGATTTGTAATTTGAGGCTTTGCATTTGAACAACAGCCGTAAGTTTGAAAACTAACCAATTTCTGAGACTTTCGTTTTTCAACTAAAATCAAGAATAGCTCGTCAGGACTTCATTTCCCTGCGCATGCGACACACATTTTCGGATTTGTCATAAAATTTTGACCCTAAAACATAAATAATATGCCCTGAGCAAGGTGAGCCCAAAGAAATATGATGGCTTTTTTCTCATACACTCCTTATTTTGCCTATGTTATAACATAGGGCACTAAAAATCGGTTGTAAAATTGCCACTAAAAAACTTCCCATTTCTCACTGACTCGTGCCCAAAATCCTTTTCAGATAGATTGTTTCAAACATTTTTCCAGCTATGGGTGCCAAAACATTCGGTTTATGTACTATATTACCACCAATAATGGTCAAAGTTTGATGACAGGTCCAAATTTTGCCTATGTTATAACATAGGCCAAAAATGACAAAAAAATTTTGCTCTTAATTTTTGACCGCGGAGCGGCCCGAAGGGCCGCTCCGCGGTCTATAGAGGTTACTAAACTTTTGTCCTCATATATATATATATATATATATATATATATATATATATATATATATATATATATATATATATATATATATATATATATATATATATTTATATCTGGAAATGCTGGGAACGGGCGAATTCTCAACGGATTTGGTCAAACGTTTTTTTTCCTGAAAGGTAATAATATTTTAGGAAGATCTGGAGGGGTAGACCCGGAATTGGAACTTTTGAAACATTACTTTTTTGGGTAGAAAGGTTTAAAATTTGGGTATGCTGTTAAAGGCTCAATTTTCAACGGATTTTGACAAACTTTTTTTTTCCTGAAAGGTAATAAAATTTTAGGAAGATCTGGAGGGGTGAAACCGGTTTCCGAGCATTTGAAACATTACTTTTTTGGGTAGTAAGGTCGAAAATTTGGGTATGCTGTAAAATGCTCAATTCTCAACGGATTTTGACAAACTTTTTTTTTCCTGAAAGGTAATAAAATTTGAGGAAGATCTGGAGAGGTTTAACAAGTCCCGGAGCATTTGAAACATTACTTTTTTGGGTAGAAATGTTGAAAAAAGGGGTATGTTGAGAGCTCCGCGGTCACCTATTGCGCTCTGCGCCATATACTTGTTCAATTTAACTGCCCAACTTCAATCTTCTGACCATTCCGCACCTGGAAATGCAATTTTTATTTTGGATATACTAAAATACTACATCAGGTGGATAAGTGAGTTCGCATGTGGAAGATCCTTTCAGGTAAAAGTAGGACAGGCCCTCTCTCAGCCCATTGAGGTCACCTCGTCAATCGTCCAGGGCGGCTCCTCATCACCCGTCCTATTCAACCTCTACATGCTACCCCTCATGCACCGCCTTGCTCAAATACCTCACCTGGGAAACTGGGCCTATGCTGATGATGTTCGCATAGCATCCACCTCAACCACTGCTATCACCCAAGGCCTAGAAACGATCGGGGCATGGACCAGAGCCTGACAACTAACCCTTGCGCCATCAAAATGCACCAGGTATCGAGTTGGCCAAGGTCCCTGCCCAGCATTCAGTGTGAATGGAAGTGAAATCCCCTTAGCTCCAGAAGCTGGCAAAAGGGACCTAGGCCTCCTCCTTACATCCTCCACTAAGTTTTCAGCACACATAACCTCTGCTATTAACAAGGCAACTTTTGCATCCCTGCAAAAAGCCCTGCACACTGCCTCCCCTCTCCTCCTCACTCGTGCCTATACAACTTATATTCGCCCACATGTGGAACACGCATCAGTAGTCTGGTCCCCTTCGGCGGCAGGAGAATCGAAGCGGGTTGAGGCAGTGCAGAGGAGGTTCACCCGCTACATTTACAGACGCTGCCGCATGCGCATGCCAGCCTCAGGCTACCTTGGGCGCCTAAAGCACTTAGGTCTTGAATCCCTCAAGAGAAGGTGCCTAATCGCCGATCTGTCACTAATACAAAAGTGCTACAAAATCAGCCTCACCCGCATGCAGCCAGGAGCAGCTCCCAGCCCAACTGAGCAACAGTTCTGGACTGGACGCCCGATACAGTTCTCCGCAGCCGCCACCACTTTGTGTCAGCTGGGGCAGGGAGGGTGGAAGGAGTGGAACACTGGCCGGGTGGAGTGGCTGTCTGGTGGTGGCGCCTGACTGCAGTGGAAGCAGCGGCTAGGCGCGGGCCCTTCCTTGCTGCCGTGCGGAGCATTTTAGACCATGACCCTAGCCTTACCACTTGACAGCTGCCTGTGAAGCCGCATTTCTCCTTTTCTCATTCTGATCACCTTGTCAGTGAATCAGTTGTATTTCCCGTCATTGCGGTTGACTAAAAAGAAAGAAAAAAAAAGAAAGAAAATAATGCTCAAAAATGGTGTTTGCAATTGATGAAATTTAGACCTTATTTTTCGGTTTTTATGAATCATTTTTTTTCTTTTTTTTATGATAAACCAAATCCAAAAATTATATTTCTAGATGCGGAATGGTCTGAAGATTGAAGTTGGTCAGTTAAATTGAAAAATTAAGAGCAAAATTTTTTTGTCATTTTTGGCCTATGTTATAGCATAGGCGAAATTCGGACCTGACATCAAACTTTGGCCATTTTCGTTGGCAATATAGTACATATCCCTAATATTTTGGCACCAGTAGCTGGAGAAATGTTTGAAACAATCTATCTTAAAAGGAATTAGAGCATGAGTCAGTGTGTGAGAAATGGGAAGTTTTTTAGTGGCAATTTTACAACCGATTTTTAGTGCCCTATGTTATAACATAGGCAAAATAAGGAGTGTATGAGAAAAAAGCCATCATATTTCTTTGGGCTCACCTTGCTCAGGGCATATTATTTATGTTTTAGGGTCAAAATTTTATGACAAATCCGAAAATGTGTGTCGCATGCGCAGGGAAATGAAGTCCTGACGAGCTATTCTTGATTATAGTTGAAAAACGAAAGTCTCAGAAATTGGTTAGTTTTCAAACTTACGGCTGTTGTTCAAATGCAAAGCCTCAAATTACAAATCTATGGCAACCAAAATGCTCCTCTAATCATAAGCTTTCAGAATCTGTGCCTTCTTGTATGCTTTTCTCTAAATTTGGTGGAGAAAATGCATAAAATAAAAAGTTTTCCACTAAATCACAATTTCACAATTTATGAAAAGTAAGGTTTGTTCATTCAAGCATTACGGCGTCAGTTTACAGCTTTGAGCTGAGATCTTTTGGAATCTTATATAAAAATGTCTGGGGAAAATGACCTTATACTCAGTTTATAGTCGTAAAAAAAATGTTGGGCCTCGATTCGCCACCCTCTCATAAAACTGGTTTTAAGCGAGTTTACCAAATGGCTTAAAAAAATATAAACAAAAAGGCTTAAAAGGAGAGTGCCAAAAATGCACCTCCTCGGATTTTCATGAAACTTTTTCCTGGGTAGGGGACATCAAAATAAGGTTGCAAGCATATTTAGGTTTTTCCTTTTGGAATCAAATTTTTCAGACAAAAATCTTGAAGTTTCCTGTGTAGTGGCATAGGCAGTACTAGAAAAAAACTATTATTATCTCCTTTTCTCCGCTCTATAGTGGCTGAAAAAACTAAAAGAAACATTTAAAGCCAACAAATTGTGCAAAATCGATGTGATATGATGCGAGCAGCCTAAAAACTTACAAAATTGGTCATTTTGGGAGGTTTTATGAGGTTTTTTCACATTTTCATGATGTAAGTTTTTCATGTAATTAAAATTACGTTTTTCGAAATCCACGCCCAAAATTGACCCATAAAAATAGTCATTATAGGCATTTTACCCTATCAAATAACCTTACTTTTTTACTAATTTGGACTAGTTTTTACGGTATTGGGTCAATTTTGGGGCGTAGATTTCAAAAATCTGGTAATTAAACGAATAAAACATTCTAGTAAGCGGAAAAAAAGAATAGAAATTTAATTTTTCATAATTTTTTTAACTTGTACATTTTTGGCATGCTCCTTTTAAAAGAGGCACAATGCAAGGGAAAGTTTGTTGCGATTTCTTATCAACCCTGGGCCAAAATTGCAAAAAGTTTATCAAATTTAAATATGATTGAATGGGGTATTGTTCTGAATGAAGGGCTATACACCTAACGGGGGTCGATATTTTAAGTGAGGTGAGGTGTGGTGACGGTGCATAATCCAAAAACTAATTTTCGAACAATGTCTTCGATAGAAATTAGTTTTTGTACTGTTCGGCAATGCTGCTCTGTGAGTGTGAATGAGCAAGATGGGAGAAAGAGTACAGGAGGACGACGACGATGGCTACACCAAGACGGCGTTGAGAGCAAGCCTCGATCATATTTTCTGCTTCCCCATTTAGCCGCCCAAAAGAAATAGATCAAATGAGCATTACAAACTCTTCCGCTACTTCATAGTAGGTTCGCAAGTGTCATTCTCCTATGACAATTGCGCATCTTTGCCAGTGTAGTTGGGGGGTGGAGATCAACCTGAAGATCAGGTACGCACTCTGCGCGTCGGCCCACATTCACCCCAGTCTTTGAAAAATACCATTGATCGGCTAAATCAATAAACATCCTGCCGAGACGTTCATTAACAATGTTGTCCTGTTTCGGCAAAATAATTGTCAATAAGCATTCAATTTAAAATTTGCCTGCGCTATTGGCCATTTTAAATGTCTTGCAACTATATATTCCTAGTTTGGTGATTTGACTCCCAGGTTTCTACTCTAGTTGTCCTTATCTACTAATACAGGGGTGGTCTATTTTTTTGCTATAGTATAACAATTGCTTCGTTTTTTTCCCAGATCATACAACAGTGATGTAGGCATCAATGCGTTCCCCTATTTCATTGCCCTCAATCAATGTGCGCCACGTCTAATATATGATAAGCGGTATATAAACGTTGTATCGATTTATAGGCGTTCAGAAAATTTTTCGCGATTTCTTTTATTAGTCGGGAAATTTTTCCTCCGTCAATTCCTCCGCCAATTCGAGCATGGCTTTTTTTTGGCCTACACCCCCCCCCCCCGGTCAACAACCTACCCACCCCCCCCACAAATTGCCGCCAAATTTCCACTACATTGTGAACTTTTTTTGTGCCAAACCGATTTAATGTCGTTGATTCATGACATTTTTGCTAACATGAGTCATCGTATTGCACAGCATTGCCCATATTGATGAATTTTGACCTAAAACTTGATTTTTTTCTAATATATTGAATAACATGTTTGTTATAACATATCTGGTACCATCGGCAGGCCAAATGTGGGCCTCTTTTCTCCAAAATTTGGAATTGCCTCGAGTAAACAAGGAAATACAATTTCTACTAGTGGAATCTGCTGCTTGGTCAGTTGCATTTTGTTTTTGGCGCGCAGTTCAGTGTCTCTTTCCATGCGCACCCAAAAACAAAATGCAGATGACGCAGCAGATTCCACTAGTAGAAATTGTATTTCCTTGACTTTTTACTCGAGGCAATTTTGGAAAAAGTTCCACATTTTGCCAATGGTACCAGATATTTCTCCCACTTTAAATATATCATATCTGGTACCATCGGCCGGCCAAATGCGGGACTCTTTTCTCCAAATTTTGCAATTGCCTCGAGCAAAAAGTCAAGGAAATACATCTACTACTAGTGGAATCTGCTGCTTGGACAGTTGCATTTTGTTTTTGGCGCGCAGTTCAGGGTCTCTTTCCATGCGCGCCCAAAAACAAAATGCAGATGACGCAGCAGATTCCACTAGTAGTAGATGTATTTCCTTGACTTTTTGCTCGAGGCAATTGCAAAATTTGGAGAAAAGAGTCCCACATTTGGCCTGCCGATCGTACCTGATATTTCTTCCACTTTTAATATAGTATAAAATGTATAAATACTAATTTTATCTTGTTGGTTATATTTTAATTTATATTTTATTCGATATAAAAAGAATAATAAATAAAAAACTTGTTCAAAAAATATAACAAAAAAATATTTAAAATTTAAAAATACAATGCAAACTTATTGGCAACTTATTTTTTTGTGAAATTTTCTTGACTTATACTTAGGCCAATCGATTTTTGGCAAAAAATAGTTTTATTTTTGGCCTGGCGATGGTACCAGTTGTTTAATACACAAAATAAAAATGAATGCCTGACAAGGATTCGAACCATCCAATTTTGTCCATCTGCCCAATTGGTTACACCACTACACCACTGGTGCATATGGCTACTGTGTTTAAGTGAAGAACTAAATTAACATGAGGCCCAGGGACCCGGGAAGGGTGGTGGGGGAATAAATGAATACCTACTATCGTCCATTGAATAGATGTGGAGAAGAAGAAGAAGGAGGAGGAGTAGGAGTTCGGACAAATGGTTTTTTGCATTTTTCATAGTAAAACAAATAGTTTTTTGCAAAAGCCAAAAGATAAACTATAGTCAATTCGATGTTGCTCTTTCCATTGCAAAAAGAATTAAAGCAATTGAAGCTTTCTGTGACGAGCAGCAGCCTTATCAAAATTAAGATCTAGCAATAACCCTCAAAATATATCTGGTACCATCGGCAGGCCAAATGTGGGACTCTTTTCTCCAAATTTTGTAATTGCCTCGAGCAAAAAGTCAAGGAAATACATCTACTACTAGTGGAATCTGCTGCTTGGACAGTTGCATTTTGTTTTTGGCGCGCAGTTCAGTGTCTCTTTCCATGCGCGCCCAAAAACAAAATGCAGATGACGCAGCAGATTCCACTAGTAGTAGATGTATTTCCTTGACTTTTTGCTTGAGGCAATTACAAAATTTGAAAAAAAGCCCACATTTGGGCCATGGTACCAGATATTTCTTCCACTTTTAATATAGTATAAAATGTAAAAAAACTAATTTTATCTTGTTGGTTATATATTTACTTTATATTTTATTCGATTTATAAAGAATTATAAATAAAAAGTTGTTCAAAAAATATAACAAAAAATATTTGAAATTGAAAAATGCAATGTAAACTTATTGGCAACTTATTTTTTTGATAAATTTTCTAGACTTAAACTTAGGCCAATCGATTTTTGGGAAAAAAGAGTTTTATTTTTGGCCTGGCGATGGTACCAGTTGTTTTCCCAACTTTAAACACACAAAAAGAAAAATAAATGCCTGACAAGGATTCGAACCTTCCAATTTCATCCATCTGCCCAAACGCTTACACCACTATACCACTGGTGCATATGACCACTTAATTTAACTGAAGAACTAAATACATGAGGCTCAGGGACCCGGGGAAGGGTGGTGGGGGAAGGAAATGAATACCTACTATCGTCCATTGAATAGATGCGAAGAGAAGAAGAAGAAGGAGAAGGAGAAGGAGGAGGAGTTCGGACAAATGGTTTTTTGCATTTTTCACAGTAAAACAAATAGTTTTGGGCAAAAGTCAAAAGATAAACTATAGTCAATTCGATGTTGATCTTTCCATTGCAAAAAGAATTAAAACGATTGGAGCGTTCTGTGACGAGCAGCAGCCTTATCAAAATTGAGATCTAGCAATAACCTCTAAAATGTACACCTAGGTCGAAAAGAGGGGCTGGGCGCTGACACTCCGCTAAAGCTCCGTTCGCGCCAGCCCAATACACCTGGGTTGAAAAGAGGGGCTGGGCGCTGACACTCCGCTAAAGTTCCGTTCGCGCCAGCCCAATAAAATGTAAAAATACAAATTTGATATTGTTGGCTATATATTTAGTTAAGATTTTATTAGATAAATCAAAAAGTGAATAAAGAAAACTTATTTGAAAAATATAACGAAAAGGAAAAAATCGAAAATGAAAAATATTATGCAAATTCATTGGAAAATTAACATATTTTTGAGAATTTTTCACACTTTGTCTTAAACTCAGGGCAATCGATTTTTGGGAACAAGGAGTTATTTTTGGGTCTGCCATTACTACCACATTTATCTTCCACTTTTAAGATAAAAAAAAAGAATAAAATAAAAGGATCAAAGAAGGTTTGAAACTGGTCAGGCACTGATTCATTTATCTTCTTTGAAAGCACGAAAAGTTATCGCTCAAAAGGCAAGTGTTTGGTTTCTCAACCTATTTCAAAAGTGAGCACAGATGTAGAATCGTAACTATAAATTTGTGAACAAAAAACTCAAGTCTTCTGTTCAAATGTCAATATTTCAGGTGGGGGCGCCATAAACTGATTGACGTTCATGAATATTCATGACTCAAAAGGGTACGTTTTTGGTTTCTACACTAATTTGGAATCCTATACTGATGAAGAAGATAAGACTTCGAAACGTTTAGAATTTGTGTGATCATTTCACTACTGTGCTTAAGCTTTGGAAAGAATTAACATATTATATCTCAGCACTGGACCGAAGATATCATAATTTGTAATCGTTATATATGAATTGTGAAATTATTATTAGTTTTTTTATTATTATTTTTTATTTTTTTTTATTGGGCTGGCGCGAGGGAGCGAAGCGAAACGTCAGCGCCCAGCCCCTCTTTTCAACCTAGGTGTATGTTTTCGGGGTCATTGCTAGATCTCAATTTTGATAAGGCTGTTGCTCGTCATAGAAAGCTTCAATTGCTTTAATTCTTTTTGCAATGGAAAGAGCAACATCAAATTGACAACATCGATTTATCTTTTGACTTTTGCGAAAAAATTGTTTTACAATGAAAAAAATGCAAAAACCATTTTGTCGAACTCCTCTCCTTATCCCTCATTCTTCTTCTTCTTCTCACATCTTACTCAATGTGGAACAATAGTAGGTCCTCGTTTTTCCCCCACCACTTTCCGGGTCCCTGGCCTCATGTTAATTTAGCTCTTCGCTTAAACACAGTAGTCATATGCCCGGGTGGTGTAGTGGTGTAACCCGATTGGGGCAGGTGGATAAAATTGGAAGGTTCGATCCTTGTAAGGCACTTCATTTTTATTTTTGTGTTTTAAAGTTGAGAACAACTGGAGTACCGAATCGCCCGGGCCCGAGATAGAAGTTATATTTCCCAAAAATAGATTGGCCTAATTATAAGTCAGAGAAAATTTTCACAAAATAAGTTGCCATAAGTTTGCATTGTATTTTTAAATTTTAAATATTTTTTGTTATATTTTTTGAACAAGTTTTTTATTTATTATTTTTTTTATATCGAATAAAATATAAATTAAATATATAACCAACAATATAAAATTAGTATTTATACATTTTGCTCTATTAAATTGGAAGAAATATCAGATACCATCGGGCCAAATGTGGGACTCTTTTCTCCAACATTTGTAATTGCCTCGAGCAAGAGGTCAAGGAACTATACGTCTCCCTACTAGTAGAATCTGCTGCATCATCTGCATTTTGTTTTTGGGTGCGCATGAAAAAGAGACACTAAACTGCGCGCCAAAAACAAAATCCAACTGTCCAGGCAGCAGATTCCACTAGTAGTAGATGTATTTCCTTGACTTTTTGCTCGAGGCAATTGCAAAATTTGGAGAAAAGAGTCCCACATTTGGCCTGCCGATGGTACCAGATATACTATATTAAAAGTGGGAGAAATATCTGGTACCATTGGCAGGCCAAATGTGGGCCTCTTTTCTCCAAAATTTGGAATTGCCTCGAGTAAAAAGTCAAGGAAATACAATTTCTACTAGTGGAATCTGCTGCGTCATCTGCATTTTGTTTTTGGGTGCGCATGGAAAGAGACACTGAACTGCACGCCAAAAACAAAATGCAAGTGAGCCCAAGCGGCGATTCCACTGAGTAGAAATTGTATTTCCTTGTTTACTCGAGGCAATTCCAAATTTTGGAGAAAAGAGGCCCACATTTGCACTGCCGTACCCAGATATGTTATAACAAACATGTTATTCAATATATTAAAAAATCAAGTTTTAGGTCAAAATTCATCAATATGGGCAATGCTGTGCAATACGAAATCGTCCAGTGTTGGCCAAAAATGTCATGAATCAACGACATTAATCGGTTTGGCACAAAGTTCACAATGTAGTGGAAATTTGGGGGCAATTTGTGGGGGTGGTGGGTAGCTATTTGACCGGGGGGGGGGGGCCAAAAAAAGCCATGCTCAAATTGGCGGAGGAATTGACGGAGGAAAAATTTCCCGACTAATAAAAGAAAAATAGCAAAAAATTTTCTGAACGCCTATAAATCGATACAACGTTTATATACATTTTTTATATCAGTATATTAGACGTGACACACATTGATTAGAGGCAAGTGAAATAGGGGAACACATTCATGCCTACATCACTGTTGTATGATCTGGGAAAAAACGAAGCAACTGTGTTATCTTATCACGAAAAATCAGACCACACCTTGTAGTTAGTAGATAAGGACAACTCATCAAAACCTGGGAGCAAAATCACCAAACTGAAGTGGTTGCAGACATTTAAAATGGCCAATCAGGCGCAGGCAATTTTTAAATTGAATATTTATTGACAATTATTTTGCCGAAACAGACAATTTGTTAACGTTATCCGCCAGGATGTTTTGTCTGATTTAGCCGATCAATAATTATTTTCAAAAATTGGGGTGGATGTGGGCCGACGCGCAGACCTGATCTTCAGGTTGATCTCCCCACCCGGCCAAACGCTCAAT
>JASANA010011518.1:0-11562 GCA_030248095.1 Ptycholaimellus sp. GST1_10
CACACTGCGGGAGCGATTTCGCAAAAGAAGCTAGGACTTTTGCAACATCCTCAGTATTTTGAAATGGTATTCTTTTGTGGAATTCGGTGTGGGAGCGCGCGGAATAGTAACGACAGCTGAGTAAAGAGGAAGGCCTCCTCACCGAAGGAGGCTGGGGAGTGGAGTACCTTGTCTTTCCCCCTCCCGCTTCGTTGCATCATTTGCAGAAGGACTGCTCAGTGGTCCTTTTCCTCACCCATATCCACCCTTTTCCCTTTGACCTAAGCCAGAGCAAACTGCATATCGTAATACAGATTTATTTCGCTTTCCTCCCAAGGGGCTATCGATTGGGGCTTGTTGCGTGGTGCTTGGTGGGTGAATAAGCCACAGGCCATCTGGTTGCAGTTCGGGCCTACCGGTGAAGCCACAGCTCACCACTTCTGTACACAGGGCGCTCAGCAATAACTCAGGAAACCCGCTGCCATGGCCGCCTCCCGGAACCTCAGCCGTGCCCTCCTCCAGGGTCTCCAGCGTCAGCAGGCTCTCGGTACCTCATCCTTCTCTCGAATTGCAGCTGAGGGTACAAGGGTGTGGATTGCAGCAGTGCGAGGACTGGCGAGTGGGCAGAAGATCAAGGTGGCGAGCCCGGTGGTGGAGCTGGACGGGGACGAGATGACGCGCATCATCTGGAAGGACATCAAGGACAAGCTCATCTTCCCCTACCTCGACCTGGACATCAAGTACTTCGACCTGGGGCTGGAGTACCGTGACCAGACCAATGATGAGGTTCGCTTCTCCTTCCCTCCACTTCAGCTGCAGTCTAAAGAGGGAGGAGATTGAAGGTGACGGTGGAGTCGGCGAAGGCGATCCAGAAGTACAACGTGGGCATCAAGTGCGCCACCATCACGCCCGACGAGGCCCGCGTGGAGGAGTTCAAGCTGAAGAAGATGTGGCTCTCACCCAACGGCACCATCCGAAACATCCTTGGAGGCACCTGCTTCCGGTATCTCCCTTACCCACCTCCCACATATTTCAGCCTAGCATACATTTATCAGCATTTCTAGCCTTGAATCTAAGCGTCCACGCCACTTGCCAGCTCGTACAGTAGCAGGCCTAGTTGTTAGGAGGCGCTGAGATACAAGGGTCACTGCGGATGGGGCATTTCGATAGATCTGCCTGCTTGGGTTGATGACCTACATTGATTTTCAAACATCTACAATCAAAGAGCTCAAATTGAAATTGTGTTAATATTGAATTTTGCTTAAGCTATTTCGAAAAAGGAGAAAAATTTGGCAATCCAAAATTTTTTTATTGCAGTTTGCGTAGAATTGCAAAGATTACAGGGAGCCAATTCTGTGCAAGAACGTGCCCCGCCTGGTGCCCGGGTGGACGAAGCCGATCGTGGTGGGCCGTCACGCGCACGGCGACCAGTACAAGGCCCAGGACATGGTCATCCCCGGCAACGGCAAGGTGGAGATCGTCTACACCCCCGAGGGCGGCCAGCCCCAGTCCACCACCGTCTTCGACTTCAAGCACGGCGGCGGCGTCACCCTCGCCATGTACAACACCGATGAGGTTCTCTTTATCCACCTCCCCCTATACCCCTCTATACAGTACCGCCTCAGTGGCTCAGTTGGTAGAGCGTCGGGCAGGATTTTACCGACCACCTGTTTTCTATCCCTCATGAATAGGTTGGTTAAATAGTCGCTGCTAGAACAAAAGCAAAGCTGTGCTGGCATCTCGACGCTTGTCGCCCTGGTGCATCTATCCGGCTTTGTACAGCCTAATTTTTTGGCTTTTTTCAGAGCATCCGGGGCTTCGCACTGGCCTGCTTCGAGTACGCCATCGAGAAGAAGTGGCCGCTCTACATGTCCACCAAGAACACCATCCTCAAGCGCTACGACGGACGCTTCAAGGACATCTTCGAGGAGATCTTCCAGGCGTTTGAAATCTTTTGCAGAGCCTATTCTTTTGCCGGAGGTCTCAGGAGGGTGGGTTTGAGGAAGTACAAGGGTAAGTTCGATGAGCTGGGGATCTGGTACGAGCATCGGCTGATCGACGACATGGTGGCTCAGGTGCTGAAGTCCGACGGCGGCTTTGTCTGGGCCTGCAAGAACTACGACGGCGACGTTCAGTCCGACATCATTGCTCAGGGTTCCAGCTTACCCCTCTCTACTCACTATTCTCACGTTTCATCCAGCCACACTTATTCAATACCTTCTCACAAGCATTGCCTACTGCCCACTCATCCATCCTGTGTCGATTACTCTTAGGCTTAGGATCAGTATAGTTGGTGCTAGATAGCTCAGGCCTTGCTTGAACTGGTATTGAGCAAATTCGTTTCCAGTGAATATGTTTGGCTGACAGAACTTTTACTGAGTATTTTGACAGCATAATTTGGAAATGAAAGGTGGATGAATTGAGGCTACGGGAGCCTGGGTCTGATGACGTCGGTGCTGGTGTGCCCGGACGGGAAGACGATCGAAGCTGAAGCAGCCCACGGCACTGTCACCCGCCACTACCGCGAATGGCAGAAGGGCAACAAGACCAGCACCAACCCCGTCGCCTCCATCTTCGCCTGGACCCGCGGCCTGGAGCACCGCGCCAAGCTCGACTCCAACCCCCAGCTTACCACGTATCACACCCTTTTTTCTACCCACTCTAATCGTGTTTCAACCGTTTGATAAGGATTCTGACAGGCACTGGCTTCCAGGGCTGGTGATGATAACATTCTGCCAGATGATGTCTCCATGATATTATCAAAATACCGTTCCATTAAAATCTGAGGCCCTTGTCTAGGTGTGTAGTTGGCAGTTCTAGAGGAAACTTTGATGAAGGTAGAAAGAGTGTATTGAAGGTTCTGTCACGCTCTGGAGAAGGCATGCGTGGACACCATCGATGAGGGCGAGATGACCAAGGATCTGGCCATCTGCATCCACGGCTCTAAAGTCAAGGTTCCAATTCCACTCAAGTTTATGATGTTTCAAAAAAACCATATAATCCATAAAATGTTTTTAAACCCTATCCGCGTTTTTTTCCCAAGTAATAGCTTCTAGTCTGTTAGCTTGGCGTAAAGGCGCGGTAGATAAATCTGCCTCTAAGGAATTCCCTTTCATTTCCTCACTGAATGTAAGGATCAGAATGGAGCATACATTGTTTGATGATTGCAGTCCGACATGTACCTGAACACGGAGGACTTCCTGGACGCAATCAAGAAGCGCCTGGACAAGGCTGTCTAGAGCTCACTCCCTCCTTTTCAGAACCTATAATTAGGCCTTTTCCAATTGCCCTTCGTCGTCTCAAGGATGAGCTCCCCCTAGATTCCAGCTGCGATACATCTCTCTTCTCCTTTTCCCTTCCTTCATAATGCACCTAGACCTATGGGTTTACAGCTGCAGCAGCATTAGTGCTATCTACATGTTCACCCTTTGGGCCTATGGAAGCTTTGTAGTCCTAGCCACCCGGTCCTTCTCCTTTGCTGTGTCCGAGCACGATTCTTTGTCTGGGCTCATGTCTAATTTGCAGTGTCTCCTCCCATTTCAGCTACTTCCTGAGTTTTGCTAGCGCACCGTCTTGTATTGGCATTAAAGCTAAACTTTTCCCCATGGCTCACCTGAAAGCAACATACAAATTTCCATTCAACTATTTGCCAACAAAAGGGCATGGAAAATAAGCTTGCACAAACAGCAGAAGTAGGGGCGAAAATGACAGTATGCAAATACTGGCTTCAAGGGCGGTGCAATTTCGGCATCGCCTGCCGCTTCGAACATTCGGAGCCCGACTATGCCTATACACAGCGTGGTGGAGCCAATTACAACCGACGTTCACAAGAATCTTTACATTTTCAGCCTCTAAATCACCGCTGACAATTATTGGAGGTAACGAGGTGTACCTGGAATATGGAGAAGAGGAGGAGATGCCCAGCTTCAGTCGTTCCTTCCCCTCCAATCAATGGGCTCAGTCCGTTAACATTTTACCATTTTGTTGCCCAAAATTTGCCCTTTTTCAATTACTACTAAAACACAACCATGAAAATGATACTGTCCTCCACAGCAAGGCTCACCATTTGAGAAGGCCTATGGGGAAAAGGCGGCGCCCGGACGAAGCGGAGTGAGCATCTTCAATCGACTCACCGACCCACAGCCACTCCGCCCTCCACCTCCCGCGCGCCAAGTGAACTTCTCCTTCGCACCTCCGCCGCCCAATCTGCCGCCCTTCCCGCCCAGATTCCAGCAAAGTCCTCCAATTCACACCTCCTCATTGCTCAGACTGGACTCTGGACAGGACCGGAAGTTGGCAACCGCTACAGATGGGTCGCTCCGCACCTCAGCCGTCCACCGCTTGCACAGACTACGCCGGCGCTTCCCTCACGCTCCTCAGAGCCAGACTGCGGGCTCCCTGCTTTCTCCTTCCGACCCTCTGCACCCCCCAGGCCGCCCCAGGGCTTTCCAGTCCACCAAAGCAAGAACAAGGTCTTTTGGCCTTCTATTTGCTTCAAGCAGTCTTGGCAGTGGCCTCGACCTTCCTGTCTGAACGGGGCATGAAATGTGGACATTTGGCAGGAAATCAAGGAGCCTTGGTACAGCGCGGCGGAAAGGCTGGGCGAAGCAGAACTGAGTGCCTTTAGAGCGCCGCAATTCAGCAGCCTATCCGCCGTCCCACTCCAGCCTCCTCCGGCTGCCCTTTGTGGCTAGACCTAGTCCCGCATGTCCTTTTCTCAACTTTACTGCAACACTTGATCAGTTTATGCTACTGTACCATTTTTCGAATTTGTGACTCTGACGAATGTTTGAGCGGGATAGTTAAAGACAAAAGGTCACGCGCAGGAGTAGCAAAACATTTTACAAGACGTTTTTCTCTCACCAACTGGCCATAAAATAGTTTATGAGAGAGCGAAGGAGAGAGAACTGATATAAGCCCTGCCTGGGGAGACAGACACATTCTGTAGCTCCACCTACCGCATATTTTCCATCTCAGCCCAATTATCGCAATGCAACCGTTTTGAATGCCAGAGAAGAACATTGCCCAATTGCCTAAACGAGTGATAGACAATAAAATCACCTGTGGATCTTATATATTTTGTAGATCACAAACGCAGGCCAGTCCAAGCAGTAGCTTTGAGCTCAGGAAAGAACTCCTTTAGACCATGCCGCATCAGCTTCTCATTTTTTTCCCTTCCAATCGATTAGTTGCATAAACAACAGAAACCATTGAAACTGGGGGCACCGATTGTGGAGCAGAACTGAGGCACCTGGACAGATCTTCTTGATGTGCTCCTGTACCCGGTGCTTGTACTGCTGCACTTGGCCGCATTTTCCGCACGCAAATCGCTTCACCTCAAATTAATGCTTCGTTTTTCCTAGAAAATTATCTTTTCATAAAATTCTAACTTTTTATAACTTTTTTTTTTAAAAATTTTATTAAGCCTAAGAGGAAATTATTTTCTCTTGTGAATATATATTGAAATTATATTCTCTCTTAATTATTTTCTATTGTTTCTCTTATTATTATTATCTGAGTCTAAGTCCGTTGTTAACAGAAAATGCAATGCCTGGAGACAGGAGACGAGGTGGTTGACGGCAGCGTGGAGGCGAGTGCTTGGAGAATTCTTGTTCCTTGACTTTCCCATCGGATTGATGATCTTCAGACAACTGCGACAGGTCATGCCCACTTTATCATCCCCACCCTCCTCCTGCGGATGCAAGCGTGTCGCCTTCTTACACCCCGTCTTCTGGCCCGACCCCAACAGAACATTTCCCAGAGCTCCTGCTGGGGCCTTGTCCTGAACATATTCATTCGTCCCCTAAAACCCACAATTGCTGCTCAAATTGATAGAGGTGAGCCTCAAAAGGTGAGGGAAACAAAAACCTCCTCCTGCAGCTGAATCGGCGGCACAGGGGAGTCAGGCATAGGACAAAGGGCAATCGTCTCCATGCTCTCCTCCTGCTCCTCTCCAGGCGGCTCAGTCTTGACAGTCCCGAGCTGGGGCCAAAGGTAGGAGCGCATGGCGTCGGCAATCCGCTGCTCCTCTGCCATGGGACGGCGGGGCGGGCCGGGGTGGCCCTGGAGCAGGGAGTGCTGGATGAAGGACGGGAGGGCGGCGGTGGCGAAGTCGCAGAGGGCGCAGACCCAGAGCGGCGGCCGACGGCCTACGTGAGCGGCCAGGAGGTGCGGATGCGCTGGAGCAGGGGCGCGTCAAACTGGCAGCCGGCGCAGGACATGCTAGGGGGGGGCGTGGGGGAAAGAAGAATATTAGCAGAGTGGAAGTTGGGAGTGCAGGAAAAGAGGGGGACTGGAGGGAAAGAGTGTACACAGGCTTTTGGTGTGGAACTTAATCCTCGTTTTTGTGAAATTAGTTTAACAAGTATATGGCGCAAAGCGCAATAGGTGACCCCGGAGATAAACACACCACAAAACATTAGTTTTACACCCCCACAAAAAATAACCTTTCAGGAAACAAGGTATTTCTCAGCTGCTGCCATGAGATGCGCGGCCTTGTCCACCACCAGGTATAAATATATTTATTAAAATAAAGTGCATTTTTGAACAAATTTTGGCTATCTCTCAACATAATCGCCCCCCAGTTTTAATGGTTTTTGTTGTTTATGTTATTAATTGTTTGGAAGGGGAAAAAATGAGTAGTTGTTGCGGTTTGGTCTAAAGGAGTTCTTTCTTGTGTTCTAAGTTATTGTTTGGTTTGTTTTGGTTTGTGTTTTATAAATTATATAAGTTCTATAGGTGTTTTTTTTGTCTTTCTTTCGTTTAGGCTTTTGGCTATTTTTTTTTCTGGCTTTCAAAATGGTTGTTTTGTGTTAATTGGGTTGAGATGGAAAATATGTGGTAGGTGGAGCTATAGGATGTGTCTGTCTCTCTAGGCAGGGCTTTTTTCTGTTCTCTCTCTTTCGCTCTCTCTTCTTATTTTTTTATGGCTAGTTGGTGAGAGGAAAATGTTTTGTAAAATGTTTTGTTACTCTTGCGCGTGTCTTTTTTTCTTTAATTTTCTCGCTCAAATTTTCGTCAGAGTCATAATTTGAAAAATGGTATAGTAGTTTAAATTGATTAAGTGTTGTAGTGAAGTTGAGAAAAGGATATGTGGGACTAGGTCTAGCTACAAAGGGCAGCTGGAGGAGGTTTGGAGTGGGACGGCGGATAGGTTGCTGTATTGCGGCGCTCTAAAGGCATTCAGTTCTGCGCTCAGCCTTTCTGCTGCGCTGTACTAAGGCTCTTTGTTTTCTTCTAAATGTCTACTTTTAGTGCTCTGTTAGGATGGGGAGGTCGAGGCTAGCTGCTAAGACTGTTTAAGTGATAGAAGGCTGAAGACTTTGTTTTTGCTTTGGTGGACTGCAGTTTGGGGTCGGAAGGAGGAGGGTGTGGGGAGGCTGCAGTTTTCTGAGTGGGGGTGAGGGGAGTGTGGGCTTAGTCTGTTTATTTTGAGTTTGGTTGAGGTGCGGAGCGACCCGTATTGTGTAGCGGTTGCTAACTTTCCGGTCTCTTGTCTAGAGTCTAGGTCTGAGCGATGAGGAGGCCTGCATTGGAGGACTTTGCTGGTATCTGGGCGGGGTGTGGCTGCACATTGGGCTTTTTTGGTGCGAAGGAGGACCCCACTTTGGGCGCGCGCGGGAGGTGGGGGGCGGGGTGATTTTGGGTCGGTGAGTCGATTGAAGTTTCTCACTCTGCTTCGTCTGGGCGCTGCGTTTTTTTTTTAGGCCTTCTCTAATGGTGATCTTATCTAAAAACCTTCTTAGTTTTTTTTTCATGGGTTGTTTTTTTTAGTTAGTAATTGTAAAAAGGCAAATTTTGGGCAACGAGGAAATGGTAAAATGTTAACGGACTGAGCCCATTGATTGGAGGAAGAAGGAACGAGCTGGGACTGGGCGTCCTCTTCCTCTTTCTCCTTCTTCTAGGTACACCTCGTTCTCTCTAATAATTGTCAGCAGTTAATTAGAGGCTGAAAATCGTTAAAGATTCTTGTGGACGTCAGTTGTTAATTGGCTCCACCACGCTGTGTATAGGCGTGGTAGGGCTCCGAATCTTCGTTAAGCGGCAGGCGATGCCTTTTCGACCGCCCCCTTGAGACTGTGTTGGCTTACTGTCATTTTTCGCCCCTACTTCTGTCTTGTTTTTTGTGCAAGCTTATTTTCTATGTCTTTTTGTTGGTTTATGGTTGGATGGAAATTTGTATGTTGCTTTTAGGTCAGCTTTGTGGGGTAAAGTTTAGCTTTAATTCTAATACAAGACTGTGCGCTAGCAAAATTCAGGAAGTAGCTGAAATGGGAGGAGGCGCTCTAAATTTAGACATGAGCCCTAAGACTAAAGAATTTTTACTGAGGACACAGCGAAGGTGAATGTCTGGGTAGCTAGGACTACAAACTTTCTATAGGCCCGAGGTGGGACGCTGTAGATAGCACTAATGCTGCTGCATCTGTTAAACTATAGGTCTCTATTTCTATTATGAAGGAAGGGAAAAGGAGTGAGAGAGATGTTGTCGCAGCCTGGAACGATCTGGGGGAGCTCATCCTTTAGATGAACAAAGGGCAATTGGAGAAGGCCTAATTATAGGTTCTGAAGGAGGAGTGGCTCTAGACAGCCTTGTCCAGGCGCTTCTTGATTGCGTCCCAGGAAGTCCTACGTGTTCAGGTACATGTCGGACTGCAATCATCAAATAATGTATGCTCCATTCTGATCCTTACATTTCAGTGAGGAAATGAAAGGGAATTCCTTAGAGGCAGGATTTATCTTACCGCGCCTTTACGCCAGGCTAACAGACTCGAAGCTATTACTTGGGAAAAAAACGCGGGAATAGGGTTTAGAAAACATTTTATGTGGATTATATGGTTTTTTTGAAACATCATAAACTTGAGTGGAATTGGAACCTTGACTTTAGAGCCGTGGATGAATGGCCAGATCCTGGTCATCTCGCCCTCATCGATGGTGTCCACGCATCCAGAGCGTGACAGAACCTTCAATACACTCTTTCTACCTTCATCAAAGTTTCCTCTAGAACTGCCAACTACACACCTAGACAAGGGCCTCCCATTTTTAATGGAACAGTATTTTGATAATCTCATGGAGACATCATCTGGCAGAATGTTTCTCGTCACCAGCCCTGGAAGCCAGTGCCTGTCAGAATCCTTATCAAACGGTTGAAACACGATTAGAGTGGGTAGAAAGAGGGTGTGATACGTGGTGAGCTGGGGGTTGGAGTCGAGCTTGGCGCGGTGCCCCAGGCCGCGGGTCCCAGGCGAAGATGGAGGCGACAGGGTTGAGTCCTGGTCTTCTTTCCCTTCTGCCATTCGCGGTAGTGGCGGGTGACGGTGCCGTGGGCTGCTTCCGCTTCGATCGTCTTCCCGTCGTGGCCACACCAGCCCCGACGTCATCAGACCCCAGGCTCCCCGTAGCCTCAATTCATCCACCTTTTTTTCATTTCCAAATTATGCTGTCAAAAGTGCTCCATAAAAAGTTCTGTCAGCCAAACATATTCACTGGAAACAATGCGATTAGCCCAATCCAGTTCGAGCAAGGCCTAGAGCTATCTAGCACCAACTATACTGATCCTAAGCCTAAGAGTAATCGACACAGGATGGATGAGTGGGCAGTCAGCAAGGGTTGTGAGAAGCTATTGAATAAGTGTCGCTGGATGAAACTTGAGAAGTAGTGAGTGGAGAGAGGGGGGTAACTTGAAACCCTGAGCAATGATGTCGGACTGAACGTCGCCGTCGTAAGTTCTTGCAGGCCCGGGGGGCCGAAGCCGCCGTCGGACTTCGGCGCCTGAGCCACCATGTCGTCGATCAGCCGATGCTCGTACCAGATCCCCAGCTCATCGAACTTACCCTTGTACTTCCTCAAACCCACCCTCCTGAGACCTCCCGGCAAAACAATAGGCTCTGCAAAAGATTTCAAACGCCTGGAAGATCTCCTCGAAGATGTCCTTGAAGCGTCCGTCGTAGCGCTTGAGGATGGTGTTCTTGGTGGACATGTCAAGCGGCCACTTCTTCTCGATGGCGTACTCGAAGCAGGCCAGTGCGAAGCCCCGGATGCTCTGGAAAGAAGCCAAAAAATTAGGCTGTACAAAGCCGGATAGATGCACCCAGGCGACAAGCGTCGAGATGCCAGCACAGCTTTGCTTTTGTTCTAGCAGCGACTCTTTAACCAGCCTATTTCATGAGGGATAGAGACCAGGGTGGTCGGTAAAATCCTGCCCGACGCTCTACCAACTGAGCCACTGAGGCGGTACTGTATAGGGGGGTCGAGGGGGAGGTGGATGAAAAGAACCTCATCGGTGTTGTACATGGCGAGGGTGACGCCGCCGCCGCGCTTGAAGTCGAAGACGGTGGTGGACTGGGGCTGGCCGCCCTCGGGGGTGTAGACGATCTCCACCTTGCCGTTGCCGGGGATGACCATGTCCTGGGCCTTGTACTGGTCGCCGTGCGCGTGACGGCCCACCACGATCGGCTTCGTCCACCCCGGGCGCCAGGCGGGGCGCGTTCTTGCACAGCATTGGCTCTCTGTAATCCTTGCCCAATTTACGCAAACTGTAATAAAAAATTTTTGGATTCCCAAATTTTACCTCATCTCCTTTTTCGAAATAGCTTAAGCAAAATTCAATATATTAACACAATTTCAATTTGAGCTCTTTGATTGTAGATGTTTGAAAATCAATGTAGGTCGTCAACCCAAGCAGGCAGATATCGAAATGCCCCATCCGCAGTGACCCTTGTATCTCAGCGCCTCCTGAGCGAGTTCGCCTGCTATTGTAGTGAGCTGTGGCAGTTGGCATGGACGCTTGCAATTTCAAGGCTCGAAATGCTGATAAATGTATGCTAAGCTGAATATGTGGGAGGTGTGGGTGAGGGGGAGAGCGGAAGCAGGTGCCTCCAAAGGAGGGTGCTTCGGATGGGGTGCCCCTTGGGTGAGAAGCCTGCCCATCGTCTTCACTACTAAACTCCTCCCACGCAGGCCTTCATCGGGCCAGATCGTGGCGCGCTTGATGCCCGTGTTGTACTTCTGGGTCGCCTTGGCCGACTCCATCGTCACCTTTGAATCCCTCCTCTAGCCTGAAGGTGAAGCGACTGAGGGAAGGGGGAGCGAGAAACCTCATCATTGGGTCTGGTCACGGTACTCCAGCCCCAGGTCGAAGTACTTGATGTCCAGGGTCGAGGTAGGGGAAGATGAGCTTGTCCTTGATGTCCTTCCAGATGGTGCGCGTCATCTCGTCCCCGTTCAGCTCCCACCACCGGGCTCCACCACCTTGATCTTCTGCCCACTCGCCAGTCCTCGCACTGCTCCAATCCGCCACCTTGTACCCTCAGCTGCAATTTGAGAGAAGGATGAGGTGACGAGAGCCTGATGACGCTGGAGGCCCTGGAGGAGGGCACGGCTGATGTACCGGGAGGCGGCCATGGCGAGCGGGTTTCCTGAGTTTCTGCTGAGCGCCCTGTGTACAGAAGTGGTGAGCTGTGGCTTCACCGGTAGGCCCGAACTGCAGCCAGATGGCCTGTGGCTTATTCACTCCCCGCCCAGAGCACCACGCAACAAGCCCTAATCGATAGCCCTCGGAGCAATACGTAACTGAACGAAGAACGA
>JASANA010011519.1:0-15260 GCA_030248095.1 Ptycholaimellus sp. GST1_10
CAATTTTGACATATTTTCAAATTTGCCGTTTTTAGCGATTTTAGTGATCAAAGTCAGAAATTCTGGACTTTGCCAGATTTGCCGGACCTCCCTTCAAAGAAATTGCAATTGTGAGCCAACGGGAGGTTTTTAAAAGCTCTCGCTTTGGGACATAGTATAAAATTGATCCCTCTTTCAGATCCAATCATAAAAATGGGGGGTCAAAAAATTTGTCCAAAGCCCCCCAAAAATTCTGACACCTCTCAAAAAGCCTGTCTTAACATGTTGGCAAGGCCTACGGGTACTGAGGGTAAGTGAGAATGAACCACGTTGATGCGCCAGCCCAAGAGGACAATGATGGCAATGGTGATGAGGATGACGGCGATGATGCTGAGCACGCTGAGCAGGCTGAGGAAGAGTGTCCTAGTCGACAGCATCACCACTCCCAACGCTACTCCCACCTCAATCACTCCTTCCCCTCCTCACCGCAGCCTCCTTCCCCTCCTGTGTGGAGACTGAAGCAAGGAGAGAGATGGGAGTGTCCTGCAGCAGTGCCTGTAGCAGCTCCAGCCACTGGCCCATCTGGAAGCGCGACGGCAGGAAGAAACCTCCGCGCAAACTTCTCACTCTCGAACTCCCCACTATGCCAGAAATGTTTCCTCAAAACATAGGGTTGAGTTGGGGAGGGTGATGATGAAGAGAGTGTACCTTGAAGGGCGGTGAAGAGAGGCTGTATGTCGGCGTAGATGTAGGAGAAGAGGAAGGTGGTGCGAAATTCGACAAAGAATGCGGCGGGTCGGCCGGTGGAGGCCTGGAAGAGGAGACCGGACCAGGGCCAGCTGTGCAGGGAGCCGCTGTCGTAGTGGCTGGAGAAGTCCTTGCGCCTTCAATCTTCCACTGATGACCACTGATGGGTTTTTGAAGGCTGCTGTACCGAGAAGCATAGGCAATGCAGGCAGGGAGATGGCTGGTGGCGTTGAAGAGCGGGGAATGGAAGGAGCAGCAGAAAGCTCGGGAGTTGGCCAGCTCGGTGGGCGTGTCGTTGGTGCATCTTTGCTGCCCCATCCAAGTGGAGAAAGTCTGCTGTACCTGAGAAGCATAGGCAATGCAGGCAGGGAGGTGGCTGGTGGCGTTGAAGAGCGGGGAATGGAGGGAGCAGCAGGAAGCTGCCTGGAGTTGGCCAAGTCGGTGGGCGTGTCGTTGGCTAATTCTTTGCTGCCCCATCCAAGTGAGAAAGTCTGCTGTACCGAGAAGCATAGGCAATGCAGGCAGGGAGATGGCTGGTGGCGTTGAAGAGCGGGGAGATGGAAGGAGCAGCAGAAAGCTCGGGAGTTGGCCAAGTCGGTGGGCGTGTCGTTGGCGCATCTTCGCCGCCCCATCCAAGTGAGAAAGTCTGATCTTACCGAGAAGCATAGGCAATGCAGGCAGGGAGATGGGGAAAAGGAAGAGGGAGAAAAGGAGAGAAAAAAAAAAGAAAAGAAAGAGGGAGATGGCTGGTGGCGTTGAAGAGCGGGGAATGGAAGGAGCAGCAGAAAGCTCGGGAGTTGGCCAGCTCGGATGGGGGGGATGACGCATCAAGGAGAAGCATACCGAGAAGAAGGCAAGAGGAGGGAAAGGGGGGAAGAGAGGGGAAGGAAGGAGAGAGAAAGGGAGGGCAGAGGGGAGCGGGGGGTCCATACAGGAGAAAAGGACGAGAAGAAGGCAAGAGGAGGGAGAGGGGGGGGAAGAGAGAGGAAGAGAGAGGGAGTAGGAGGAGGGATCAAGGGCGCATCGCGCCCCATCCAGGAGAAAGCGCGAAACGAGAGGGCGAGAGGAGGGAGAGGGGGGGAAGAGAGAGGAAGGAGAGCAGAAAGGGAGGGCCAGCGGGGGGGGGCGACGCCACCAAGGAGAAAGCCCAAACAAGCAACAGGCAGGGAGAGGGGGGGAAAGCGGGAGGAAAGAAGAAGGGAGGGAGGTGGGCGTGTCGTTGGCGCATCTTTGCTGGCCCATCCAAGTGAGAAAGTCTGCTCTACCGAGAAGCATAGGCAATGCAGGCAGGGAGATGGCTGGTGGCGTTGGAGAGCGGGGAATGGAAGGAGCAGCAGAAAGCTCGGGAGTTGGCCAGCTCGGGTGAAAAGGAAGAGGAAGAAGAGAAGGGGGGCGTGTCGTCGGCGCATCTTTGCTGGCCCATCCAAGTGAGAAAGTCTGCTCTACCGAGAAGCATAGGCAATGCAGGCAGGGAGATGGCTGGTGGCGTTGAAGAGCGGGGAATGGAAGGAGCAGCAGAAAGCTCGGGAGTTGGCCAGCTCGGTGGGCGTGTCGTTGGCGCATCTTTGCTGCCCCATCCAAGTGAGAAAGTCTGCTCTACCGAGAAGCATAGGCAATGCAGGCAGGGAGATGGCTGGTGGCGTTGAAGAGCGGGGAATGGAAGGAGCAGCAGAAAGCTCGGGAGTTGGCCAGCTCGGTGGGCGTGTCGTTGGCGCATCTTTGCTGCCCCATCCAAGTGAGAAAGCCGCTTGTCCAGCACTGCTCACTCTCTGCATAGCAGTTGAGCTGCTATCTTTTCCTCAAATGAGACTGAAGAAAGAGAATGGTAAGGCTTACGATGCCAGTCGGCAACGAAAGGCAGGCGCTTCAGCTGGCGGCAAAGGCGATCCAACTCCTCCACTTCCTCCAGCCTCTCCAGGCGGAAATTTTGGTCCAGCTTTAGGCTTCCTATTTTTCTAGCAGTCTCTCTTTTTGTCAGGAAAGGAAACTTTTCTCCAGCTTTTTCCAATTTTCCATTTCCTTTTTCGATGAGTGGAAGAGTTTTAGGAGGTGGAAAAAGAATGCAACCAGTGCGTCTGGGATCGAAAGAGCTGGCATCGGAGACAGGCTGAAGGCCCCAAACGACGACAGCGTATGTGGAGAAATAGTTGTTGTCCCGAACGAAAGGGAAGTGCAACACTGCGTTATTGTCGTACCATTCGAAGAGGTCCTCATCGCGGAATAGCTGGAACATAATGGGCTGGCGCGAGGGAGCAAAGCGAACCGTCAGCGCCCAGCCCCTCTTTTCGACCTGGGTGTACGTTTTGAGGGTTATTGCTAGATCTTTATTTTGATAAGGCTCTAGCTCGTCACAGGGAGCTTCGATCTTTCTAATTCTTTTTGCATTGGAAGGAGCATCATCAAATTGACCAAAACTCGTGAGAAATTGCTGAAAAGTTGCAGAATTGTAGTAAAATTTGTAAAAAACCATTTGTCCGAACTCCTCCTTCTCCTTGTTTGTTTTTTCATCCATGGAACATGGGAAAGAACAGAACAGCACGTAGGGTGATCTGTTTGGGAAGAAGGAAAGAGGGATGATCATTTGGCATTATGTGAAATCATTGGCCTCCCGAAGTCCCTCCAGAGCGGCTAGGAAAGCCCCGCGCCCGCCCCCGGCTTCCGCAGCCGAAAGGCGTCTCCAGAGCCCTGCCACACGCCCCGGCCACAGTGCCAGCCGTCCAGCACTGCCCCCGCCCACCACTATGAAGTGGTGAGAGCCTCGCAAGCCAGTATTCAAAAAGGGAAAGAAAATCGGGCATCCATGCCAAGCCTCTTGGGTAAGGGGCGAGGGGGCCTCTGAGCTGTTGTTATTCCTGAGGCATGTCTGGTAGCACTTCCAGACAAGGAGGAGGTCTGCAGTTTTTCGGCGCCAGTGAAGGGAGGGGAGGTTGAGGCGGGCAAGGCGAGCAGCATATCCACCGGTTTGATTGGCTAGTCTGCATTTTCGGAAGAAATTTTGTAAATCTCCGTTGGATACGCTCAATCCTGTCTGACTCTTTCCTGGTGCAGGGAGACCAGACAGGAGATGCATACTCAATTAATGGGCGGATGTATGTGGAGTATGCCTTTGTTAGCAAATGTGGCGATGCTGTGTGCAGGCATTTCTTGATAAGGTGGCTGGCATAGTTGGCTTTGTTAATGCAGCTGGTGATGTGGGCGCTGTAGTTGAGGCTTGGTTGCAGGAGCAGTCCTAGGTCTCGGACGCCCTCTGGTGCTGCCAGGGGGATGGCTTTCCCTGCCACCTGGAAGGAGCTAGCTGATCCGCCACCCACATGGTAGTATGTGCATTTGCCAGGGGCTATTGAGAGCTGCCAGTCAGCTGCCCAGCATGAGAGGATGTGCAATGCATAGGAGAGAGTGTTTGGGCAAGATGAGGCAAGTCTCAAGTCATCTGCATAGGCCCATGTGCAGAGGTCGGGCAAGTGATCCAGGCGCCATAGCAGTGGGAGGAGATAAAGATTGAACAGGACGGGGGACGAGCTACTGCCCTGCACTATGGATGAGGTGACGGGGCATGAAGCAGAGAGGGCGGCCCCAACCTTTACCCGCAGCTGACGATTGACAATGAACTCCCGCAGCCAGTGCTGGATCCCTGGACCCAGCCCAATGGCACCTGCGATGTGGATCAGTTTGGGATGTGAGATGGAGTCAAATGCTTGTGCTATGTCAATGTTAATCACATGCACTGTGCAGCGAGAGGACAGTTGGCAGGTTAGGAATGACTGGAATGATAGGAGGCTGGTGACAGTGGAGCGGCAGGGCCTGAATCCGTGCATGGAGGTTGGTAGGAGGCCGGTGTTCTCCAGGTGAGAGTTTAGTTGCTTCGCTAGCATGCGGTCAAAGACTTTCAGGAGACTAGGAATGAGCGCAATTGGGCGGTAGGATGCGCAGCTGCTAGGGTCCCCTTTGCGTTTGAAGACAGGAGTGACTAGTGAATGCTTCCACTGCAGTGGAAGGCTTTTTGTCACTACGCAGAAATCAAAAAGTGTGCGCAGGGGGAGAGCTAGGCTATTGCTGGCAGCCTTGATGAGGGCGGGTGGAATGCCATCTGGGCCTGCTGATTTCTTGGGTTTGAGGCCCTTTAGCGCGCGTGCTATGTCAGGACACTCCAGGGTGAGATCTGCGAGGGGGGCGTGCGGCTGAGCTTTGGGGGAGTTGGGGATAGGGGGCACAAATGCTGATGGCAAATAGCCATCGTCCTGAGTGAAGGCAGATGAGAAATGTTTGCAGAGGAGGCCAGCTTTCTCAGCATCTGTGTGTGCCAGACAAGGCAGTGGAGAGGGAGTGATGGGGGAGGAGGGTTGAGGGGAGTGGAGGGGGGGAATAGTGTTGGCCTTGCGCCCTGTGCGCTTAGCAATGAGCCTGTAAAGGGGGGGCCCTGTCGATAGGCGCTGGCTGCTCCCAGGGGGTGCTCTGAGTAGACGTTCATCTGCCTGCTTCAAATCTAGCCTAACGCCCTGTCTTATGGCTACACAGGTGCGGCGATAGCTGCGCAGGGAGCGATTGGAGTGTTTGCGGCTGGGGAAAAGGCGCCAGCGGAGTCTCATGAGGGCCAGGGTGCGGTGGGAGAGGGGGCCTGAGGCGGGGGGCGGCTTGCAGAGCGAGGAGGGACTGTTGCCGAGGCAGCCTCCTCCAAGATTAGCTCAAGGAGGTCGCAATAGGAGGATGGGCAGCTAGAGGACTCGGCAAGGAATTCCCAGTCAATAGCCCTAAGGAAGGAATTTAGGGCAAGCGAGTCAATCCTGTGCCACTGGCGCAGAGGAGGGCGGGGGGGGTGATGGACAGGAAGGAACCTGGCCAGGTCTAGGGCCTGACAGCCGGAAGGCCGTGCTGACGGATCTGTGGTCGCTGAGTAAGAGCTTGGGGCCGACCTGCACAGCTCCCGTCTCGAAGTTGCTGGAGCAGAGGAGGATGTCCAGCAGGTTCTTGCCACGCGTGGCTTCTTCTTGCCACGCGTGGCTTCTTCTCCTTCTTCTTCTCCGCATCTATTCAATGGACGATAGTAGGTATTCATTTCTTCCCCCACTCATCCCCCGGGTCCTTGGACCTCATATATTTACTTTTATTCATAAGTCTTCAGTTAAACAACAACGCATATGCACCAGTGGCGTAGTGGTCTAAGTGAATGAACAGCTGGTTGAATCTGGGAGGTTCGAATCCTTCTTTGGCAATTATTTTATTTTGGAAATTTTAAGTTGAGAAAACAACTGGTACCATCGATTGCCCTAAGTATAAATCATGAAAATGTCATAAAAATATGTTAGTTTGCCAATAAATTTTATTGTATTTTTGATTTTCGAATCTTTTCTCTTTGTTATATTTTTTAAATAATTTTGTTTTTTATTTATTATTTATTTTTTTATCCAATAATATTTTAATTTATTTTCGATTCTTTTATGTTTGTTATATTTTTTAATGAGTTTATTTTTTTTCATATGTTATAAAATAATATAAATTTGTATTTATACATTTTACACTATATTAAAAGTGGAAGAAATAACTGGTACCATCGGCAAGCCAAATATGGGTCTCTTTTCTCCAAATTTTGGAATTGCCTCAAGCAAAAAGTCAAGGAAATTTATCTACTACTTGTGGAATCTGCTGCGTCATCTGCATTTTGTTTTTGGGCGCTCATGGAAAGAGACACTGAACTGCGCGCCAAAAACAAAAAGCAACTGTCCAAGCAGCAGATTCCACAAGTAGTAGATAAATTTCCTTGACTTTTTGCTCGAGTCAATTCCAAAATTTGGAGAAAAGAGACCCATATTTGGCTTGCCGATGGTACCAGTTATATATTTTCTGGGCTATACTTCATTTTTGTGATGCAAGGTTTATTTACCACAGAGTGATTGCATTCGTAAATATTCTGTTTTCGTAATGGCTCTTAGCACTTTATCCTTTTTCATGGCTTGCTTAACATTTTTTATTCTTGGTGCAGCCTTACTGCAGTTGAAAGATTTCGTTCAAATTCATCTGATTGAAGGATGGTAAATAGTTTTTGTGAATTGTCATTTCTAAACTTACTCTAGTTTTTGCTGCTTTGCAGTTTAACAAGAGTTCCCAATGAACAATTAATCCGCAAAAGAGACAACATCTAAATGCAGGAAAGCGCTAAAAGCAAAGAGGCAAATGGAACGAGTCAGCTGAGAGCATTTCAAGTGATCAGCTGAGACAGAAAAGCAATACAATCAAAATAACCCGTCAACATTCTGAGGCGCAAGGTCAAAGGTGACGTCAAAGGCAGACTGGGGTGGAGCTGAGAGTGACAGGGAGCATATCAGACCTCAGCAGACCTTAGCCGGAGCAAAGGAAAAAGAAGGGGGAAGTCTGGCTGGTGCTGAGGCTGATGCTCTTGGAGGGAGGAGAGGAGGAGATGCTGGTTTAGAGTGCTCAAGTCACGCGTCAAAGACAGAGTGAGGGGTTGAGTTGAGAGTGAGAGAGAGGGAGCCTGGCTGAACTCCTCAGCAGGCCTTAGCCGGAGGGAAGGCGAAGAGAGCGGAGAAGTCTGGGCGGTGCTGAGGCTGGTGCTCCTGGAGGGAGAGGAGGAGGAGGCGCTGGTTCAGAGCGCTCGTCTCAGGCCGCCACTCCTCCTGGCCTATGGAGTTGAGGGAGGCGTCGCTCCACTTCTGCTCCTTCCCGGCCCCGGCGTCCAGGCGGCACAAGTTCTCGTAGACTCGCGGCACTCGTGGCAGCATCTTCCCAGGGCGCTTTCAGCTCGAGAGTAATGGTTGAGGCGGTTGTGTGGGATGAGGGACTGGCCTGGGTGGCGCTACTTTTATAGAGCTCCACAACATCCCCCAACCCATGATCTGCATCACCCCACAAAGCCCCTCCCCTTCCAGCTTTCTCTCGGCCTCTCGCGGACTTTGTACATATTGCTGCCCTGTCATTGGTGGAGAGGCAAGCGGAGGGCCAATGAGAGACGGGGGGGTAGAAAGGGAAGGCGAACGAGTGGAGAGACTGCGTACGCGCCGTTCGTGCTAGGCTTTGACGTCAGCTGTTTACGCTGCTTCAGGCACCGCCAACCACCCATTCTCCCCTCAGCCTGCGCCAATCCAGCCCAGACAACATCATAGAGCCTCATCGCTTCGATAGTGCTGGATAAAGCAAGGACTGGTGATTGGTAGGCCTGAAGGAATGACTCAAGCGCAACTTCGACTCATCCTGACTGAGTCAGAGGGAGTGGGAGGATGATTTACGGAGGTTTAAGGGGAATGCGCTGAGAAGTCAGCAGACAAACTTCCTCCCTTCCTATCTTGCCAGAAGAATGCACGTGCCCCAGGCCTCGCTGGCATCACTTGGTCAAGAGAGCAGGCCTTGCAAAGCAGGCGCACCCTACTTCCACTGAGCAAACATTGTTGTTGCTGAGCCCATTCTGCTGAATTGTATTTTTGCGCAACTTTGCCTTATCGCATGTTCTTTTAAATTTTGTTGCTATTGTGCTTAGTTTGTTTGTTGGAAGAGTACTTTCGAGTTTGGTTAATAAGGCTAATGAAGCTCCTAACGCAAAAAAGGTACCTGGAGAGGATTGACAGAGGGAATCCGAAGACCAGGGTTGTAGAATATAGCGATGGGAGATAGAATTAGCAGCAACGATGATCCTACAAGCCAAAAGCACTTCTAAACTATTCAATTAGTTATTTTAATCTTTGTTCAAGTGCATCAACGTTTCAGTCCATTTCCCCCATCTGTTTAGCAGTTCTAAGTCTTAAAATACGGTTTAATGATGAGGGCCCCAATTATTCTAACGAAGCATCAGCCCCAATTATTCTAACGAAAGGGAGCTCAAATTATTCTACTCAAAACAGGAGGCCTATTTCAAAGCTTCCAGGTCCTTCGGGACATAATTAGCAGAGGAATTGTTGTTAAGCCCCGTGACAATTAGTGGAAGCTAAAATGGGCTGAGACATGAGCTAAAATGGATGGGATGATACCTTGAGCTTCCTCAAGAGGGCGGGTAGAATATTGCGCGTGAGACTTAGAGGAAGACAGGGCAAGGCGTCGGCGGCCAGGAGGGAGAAGAATCGTGCCAGAAGCGTCTCCCCGCCCGCCGCCTCCCCCAATCGCCGCAGCCCCGGGTTCAGCCATCGCAGAAGCACCACCTGCACTTCATTACATCTCTTTCTTTGCATTTCTCTTCTTTGGCATCTCATCTTTAAACAATGCTCTTCCTTCACGTGGGATGCATGTGAGGGGCGGGCGTGAATGGTAGACGAGCTGTGAGGCACATGAATGGAGGGAGCAGCACAGATGCTAAGCGCATCAAAAGCCCAGCGCAAACCTCCTCTTTCTCTCCCCCAGCCTTTGCCCATCCCATCACACATCTCTTTCTTTGCATTTCTTTCTTGCCATCTCATCTTTAAACAATGCTCTTCCTTCACGTGGGATGCATGTGAGGGGCGGGCGTGAATGGTAGGCGTGTGAGGCACATGAATGGAGGGAGCAGCACAGATGCTAAGCGCATCAAAAGCCCACGCAAACCTCCTCCTCTCCCCCAGCCTTTGCCCATCCCATCACACCACCCAATTTCCTGCTCTCCAAATCTTATGTCAACACCCAATTTTACGAAATAAAGAATTGAAAGCCCATTGAAAGCAGTGCATTTGAGCAAATTATTGGAGTGAAGAGGAAGAGCAACAGACAGGGGGAAGCAGGGACGGGAAGAGGAAGGACGAGAGAGGCGAAAGAGGCAAGAAAAAAGAAAGGCCGCCCCCCTCTCACCAGATAAGAGGAAGAGTAACCAGACAGGCGGGAAGCCAGGTGACGGCGAAGAGGAAGTTGACGAGGATGAGGGTGCCGGCAAAGAGGCCGAAGCACTTGACCACGATGACGCTGCTGATGACATTGGCATAGAAGGCCGCCGCCGTCGTTGCACTCGTCACCAGCATCGAAAGAACCGCGTGTTCCAGAGCCTGCGCCACTGCCTTTGCCTAGACATCATCTTTTTGCATTTGCCCTCAGCCCCTGCAAACTGGACAGGGTACGGAAATTCTGCCAAAGGGGTTTTTTGAGGTGGATTTAGGCAGGTCGAATGTTCCGTTGGCAGTTTGCGCTTGGCCGTCTCCCACGCTGTGAACTCTTCTCAGACCACGTAGCTGCACAACTTTCTTCTTTCAATTCACTTCAGCGCAGTAGAAAATTTGATCAAAAAAGTGAATTCTTTTTAGCAAAAGTAGAAGCAATCAGAAGTATTTTCTTTTAGTATGTTTTGCTACAAAAAAAATTGCCGATATTCAAAAACATTGAACAATATTGTTTTATATTTTGAAATCAAAATTATTGTCTAGCTGATTTTGTTTGGTTATGCAAATTTTTTAAAAAGGTGTTACCAACGCATTTTATTTCATTTCGCATCGCAATAAATAGAAATGAAAGAAGACGTAAATGATGTAAAACAAGGTATTCTCGGCTGTTGCCAATATGCGCGCCTTTTGATTTTCTATATAATAAAATAAGCAATTCCTTTTAACTGCTTTAAGTATATCTGTCTTTATAGCAGACGAATTATATCTGCCAAATCTAAGCTGATTTTATTGAAAAACCAATCATTTATCGATGTTTGAATTTTTGAAACATCAAGATTTGAGGTTTTTGATTATAAATCAAGAAATAATAAATGTGTCGAAAAATTCTATTATCAACTTCAATATATCACCATTTATAGACATACATGCCAAAATTCAACTGATTTCATTGAAAAACCATCGATTTATGGATGTTCAAATTTTTGAAACATCAAGAATTTAGGTTTTTGGCCATAAACGAAGAAATACAAATATTTCGGAAATTCCTTTTCCAGCTTCAAGATAGCACCTTGACGGACGTACCTCCAAAAATCACCAATTTCGTTGAAAAACCAATGATTTATGAATTTTCGTACTTTGAAACACCAAAAAAAAAAAAAAAAAAAAAAAAAAAAAAAAAAAAAAAAAAAAAAAAAAAAAAAAAAAAAACACAAAAAAAAAAAAATAAAAAAAAAACCTTGCGCATCTCCTGTCCTTGGACTACGGCATACTTGTTCTGGCTGTCTGGGACTCCCTGCTACTGAGATTGGCGGGGTGAGCAGGGGCCACTTGCTGAAGGCTTGGCCTTGTTTTATGGTATCGCCCCTCGGCTTCATCCTAAATCAGACCTGTCAGGTAATACTTTGGACCGAAAAAGGTCTGAGGCCTCTTCTTCCGTCTTGCAGCGATGGGGAAGATGAAGTTGAGGACGAAGGTGTCGTCAGCGCCGATGCCCACCAGAAGCACGAGTGACATGAGATTCATGAAGGGGAAAAGGTCATCCCAAATACCTGAGGCACTTGTCATTCTCTCCTAGCCAGAATGTGAGCAGAGAAGGGGGAGGGAGACCCATCGGTAGATGGCGTAGGTGACTAGGACGGACTTGAGCAGACAGAGCAGGACGCAGAAGGCGTAGACTAGACTGAAGGAGAAGAGCCAGATGCACACTGATACCTGACCCGACCCCTACATCCCCTCTTAGAGCCTACCAATTCACTTGATTGGGAAAAAACCGCCAGAACAGCTAGGACGCCGAAGAAAAACGCCGCCCTGCAGAGTTTGAGCGAAGAGCTCTGTTTTGATGCCCACTCGAGACCGCGCACCCGACTGTGCTTCAACTGCCGCGTCTCACGCTCCAGTACCGCCTCAAGCCTGCCAGTTCTTTTCCCTCTTCCATCATCGAATGCCTCCTTACCTTGAGTCGGGTGAAGTTGGCCACGCTCACCCCGGCCACGGCCAGGTAGCGGTACCTGCCCCAGGTGAATATGGGAAGAGGGCGTGTTGATCAATATCCTGCAGACCGAAGTCGCCTCAAAACCCCACAAAGCAGGCCATGGAAGATGATTACTGGGCTCTATCGCTGGTGAAAAAGTGCTGGGGCAGGACGAGGTCGAAGAAGTTGGCCAGCTTCGGGTCCTGGCAGGCCGACGGCAGCTCCAGACACTCCTTTTCAAAGGCCTTCAAAGGGCAGTTGAGGCTGAGTCTTAGAGCTGGCCACGAAGTGAGGTAGAGAATGAACAGCAGTGGTGTTGATGCAGTGTAGGATGGTGGTGTAGTGCGGGGCGCAGGAGTCTACGAGGGCCTTGACGGAGTCCAGTTCCGCCTGCGTCAGGCTTCCGCACTGCAGACTGCCCGGCGACAGACACGCCGCGTAGTTGGCCAGGCTCCAGGATGACTCAATCACTCACCATTCCTTTTCTTTGCACTAATGGGAATATGTGAGCACCTTCAAGTATTTGGCAGCCTCGTAGCCGAGATCGAGGCGGTGGAAAGGTTTGAATGTGGCGGCGAGGCGAGTTTCCAGCTGACAGAGCTCTGACACCGTCTCCAAGCGCCACAGAGACTTTCGAGGGACTTCGAAGGTGGCCTGGGTCAGGTGCTTGGCTGCAGTGGACTTCCTCTCATCAGTCCCTCTATCCATGCCTTCGGGGGGGAGAGCCTCACCCACTCTGCCGTAGGCGTAGGTGAAGTTGGAGGCGAGCTGGAAACAGGGCGAAGCGCTTAACTGGCTCAGTAACTCATCCGCCCAGTTCGCCTCACCACCCGCACTCCCCTCCACACCGCTAGTGCTCCCGTCCGCCACCACCGAGCGCCGCCCTCGCCTCAAGCCCTGAGCTTAGCCAAAAGGAAGGCGACATAGGCTGTTAGAGCCGCACCTGGGGCTCCGTGAGGTTTGAAAGGGCTGGCGCCTGCCCCCGCCAGAGGTTCGGAGGCGAACTCTGGAGCCAGTTCCACGCCTTGGCGGCTCCTTCAGCAGTCTGAGGAAAGGAGTGGAGTGCATAGGGAAGGAGGAGTGATGATGCAGAAGAATGGGGGCGGGAATAATTGGCGCGAAGGGAGAAGCGGAAGCCGCTCTTTGCGTACTCACTCGTCCCCGACTGAGCGCTGAGCCAGGCCAGGCCGCGCTCCCGGTACATCCCTCTGGACGCCTCGAAGCCCTGGCAAGTATGAGGTAGAGTAGGAGAAGGGGTAGGGGTAGGAGAAGGTAGAGTGGAGGTTTCTGCGTAGTTACCAGAGTGGGGTCTTCGAAGCGGAAGTCCCCGTAGCGGTAGACGAGGATGGCGAGCCCAGTGCAGAGGACGCAGCTTACGCTCATCAACACCCAGCCCCATCGAACCAGCAAATTGGCGTACCTCGAAACTAATTTCCCTATTTCACAGCTCCTTTTGGAAGATTTCCTTTCCCTTTTGGAATGAAGATAAAAATAGGATTAATTTTGGAGCAGAGTAAAACTAGAAAATATTTACACAAGTTTGAATAAAGTGACTAACCATAGTGCGAGCTTTGTGGTAGCCTTCTGCAACTTGCTCTCTAGTTGCATAGCAGGAGAACGGGCGAGGGAACTGACGGCTGCCTGCCCATTCAGCCACTCCCCATCCCAGATCCCACCTTAGGCCTCCTTTCCCCAGCTCTTTATCGCAGCCCCCACCCTCCTCCCTTCCAGCACCAAGGAAAACCGAAACTTCATGCTAAACAGGCACAGGGCAAGACTTTCACTCCAACTTTCTCCCAGGCAAAAAATGGAATGGCAAGCAGGCCTGAAGGGGCAAAGGCGTGGAAAGATGTGGGGCGTTGGTTTGGTAGGCAAGGAAGGCATATACAGTTGCCAGCGCCAAGGAATCGTTGGACGAGAAAACCGGTCAACTCTTGCCGACGAGGCCGCGCACTACTCCCTTCTGCCCCCCTCCAACACGCCCTACAAACAACTCTTCTGGTCACTCCTTCCACGCTGTGCAAAAAAGGCTGACAAATTCCTGCTTGGCTTAGTAGGCTGGTTGCCCTGATGAATGGCTGACCGACCAAAGTAATTCCTAGGCTGCGTTTTACGGAGGAAGCAAGCAGGGGCCAGTCTGAAGTGGCGAAAAGGGGTGGGGTGGAAAGAGAAGAGGTGCTGTTGACCCTGTAGTGTGTATGGGAGGGAGTGTGGTCTGTGATGGGAGCGTGGCGGCCTCTCTTCTCTCTCGTCCAGGGAGGCCTACAGATGAAAAAGAGAGGCGAATCCTATTACAGGCCTGCTGGGTGCCAAAGCCCGCACTCGCATACCCGCCGGTGGACCAGTGAGAGAGGGAAAAGTTGGGGACAAAAGATCACTAGGCATCACTTTTTCGCAGCTCCCATTCCCTGGTTGTTCAGGATCCTATTTGCCGAATGGCAGCATGTTCCTTAGCTACCTGGAAGGGGAGGAGGAGTTGATGGCTGGGAGAATGGGATGAGAAGGTGTGACAAGGTGGGAGAATGCGATGAGTGCAGAGCAGACGAGGGGTATGTTTCGGCCGTAGAAGAGATCGGCAGGCTCGAACAGACTTTCCTCACCCAGCCCCATGGCCCCCGCTGCCGCCTCAAACCACCCTCACTCCATCCAGTCTCCAAAGTAGGGAGGGGCAGCAATGGGGCCAGAACGAACGCAGAAGGAGGCGATGTTCTCCATCAGAGCGAAGTCACTGCCCTTCCCCAGGCGCACAATACGTCCAGGCTCAAGGGCATTGATTAGCCTATAAGGATATTGGCCTACACTGCCTGGCTGTGTAAGGAAGGGGCGGGTGGAAAGAGTCACTTGCAAAGAGCGAGTCCGTCCCGTAGCCACAGTGCCAGATCCTCCTCCTCCTCGGGGGCCTCCAGCTTCCCAATGTCCGCCACCCAGGCCATGATCTCTGCCTCCAGCGCCGCGTCCCGCTTTCCCTGGATCTATGAAGACCAGGAGGTTGGTGGGGTGTTGGGCGAAATAGGCAAGGGACCCAGGCGATGTGATAGCCGCGAGCGGCGGCGGCCTCGGGCCCCGGCAAGGCGAAGGGCGGCGGGCGGCCCAGCCACTCTTTCCACCCCAGCATCCTATCCTTTCCTCCCACTCCCTCTATTCATCTCCACTGCAGCCCGGCTTGAAGTCTGCGTGCGCAGGGACTTTCTGGCCGCCCTTGCAGGCATAGGAGGGGAGGGAGTGAAGGAGCAGTCCTCCCTTGCCCCCCTCCTTCCTCCTGCCCCCTCACCTGTACTTTCCCCCGCCTCTTTTCACGGAGATTTGCGCGGCCCTGGGAACCTAATTGATTCCCTCCGCTCTTCGCATCCTCCTACATGCAGTGTCTGGCTCTGTTTAGGGCACATCAGAGTGGGTTTTAAGGGCATAAATGGACAAGATAGCAAAGGCCGGAGCTGAGATTCGCAGACATGGAATAAGAGCTAACGAAGAAGGGCTAGGTGGTATTATTAGGCAGAGTGGTGAGGGGGAAAGGATTAGGAAGCAAGGGCTCTGGGGGTCGAGGCTGAAGAATGTAGGAGTAGTCCTGGAGGATGGCGCGCTAGGTGGGGTTGTTGGGGGCCACGGAGGCCTCCACTCTGCTGGCGTCGTCAAAGGTGGCACAGAGCAAGAGCTGGCCCTCCATCTCCGCAAACTACCCCAGTCCCAGCTCCACTGCACCCCCTGATGCTGTCTACAATCTCACGCATATTGCACTCCACCTTCTCAGCCTGCTGCAGCATTGTCCAATCTAGTAGAAA